>CAIGQZ010000379.1:23899676-23912128 GCA_903798205.1 Danio tinwini
ATATATACACACACACACACACACAGTTGCAATCAGAATTATTCAAGCCCCTGATTTATTAGCCCTCCTGATTATTTTTTTCCCCAATTTCTGTTTAACGAAGAGATTTTTCAACACATTTCTAAACATAATAGTTTTAATAACTCATCTCTAATAACTGATTTATTTTATCTTTGCCATGATGACAGTAAATAATATTTGACTAGATATTTTTCAAGACACCTCTATACAGCTTAAAGTGACATTTAAAGGCTTAACTAGGTTAATTAGGTTAACTAGGCAGGTTAGGGTAATTAGGCAAGTTATTGTATAAAGATGGTTTGTTCTGTAGACTATGGAAAAATAAATAACTTAAAGGGACTAATAATTTTGACCTTAAAATGGGTTTTAAAAATTAAAAACTGCTTTTATTCTAGCCAAAATAAAACAAATAAGACTTTCTCCAGAAGAAAAAAATATTATCAGACATACTGTGAAAATGTCCTTGTTCTGTTAAACATCATTTGGGAAATATTTAAATATTTAAAAAAGAAAAAAATTCAAAGGGGGTTCAATAATTCTGATTGCAACTGTATATATATATATATATATATATGACAAAAACTACAATCTACAGTTATTCTAATAACAAATATTATCAATACTGTCAGATATTTATTGAACATTTCTGCAAGCAATACACAGAAGACAAATAGAATACAGTTATTTCACCACAGTTAAGTGAGGTTTATTGCTTGTGATGTTGTATAATTTCCCAAAGTCTTGCACTGAATGTTAGTTAATCCCAAGCGTTGGCTTAATAAATCAGTTTCAAGATTTGATAGTGATTTTGGCATTGCAATTTCTCTGGAACTGTCACAAAACTCAGATTTATTTATTAATCATAATTTCTGTGTTGTACTGATTTGTGTGGTCTCTATATCACACATTTCCTTGCAGGAACAGTTTTATTAGTTCTAATGGAAAATGTGGCCACATTAGATTAAGTCATGAAATGTTTTTTTTTTCATTATTGCGGTGGGTGTGCAGGGTAATTAATCATAGACGTACAGGGCCTAATTTAAAAGCATGACTGCTGAACTGAATATGCAATTTAAACTAAAACGTATTCTCACTTCTCCGTTCAGTCATTCACACTCCCTCACACCTTTGTTCACAACATAAAGTTGTTTGTTTGCAATATTGTCAGCCCATTTTTAGATACTTGGCATTTAGGGATACCAACTTGTCATTCATTGGCAGGACCAAGCGATCCACACATAATTAAACAGACCTCTGTGCTCCAGCCACCCACGCCATACATTTACCAAGGCTGACCACTGTAGGAGTGGGGTCACGTCCAAAGGGACTGGGAGGGACGCCCGTCATTTCCAATACGCCGCCGCTCACCTCATCTGACACCATAGAGAGACACTCCATCCCGTCTAATGTTTGCCGACCCCAAAGGCAGGTCAGTCTGAGCACCGCCGTCCTCGTCTGTGATTAAAACCTTCACCAGAAGGCTTCACCCTGAGCTTGACGCAGTCCTTCAGTTTTGAGTCCCTCATATTAGGCAGCTGTAACTACATTATTGAGCAATTACTTTCAAGGTGTCAGTGTTTTCGCGTTGTCAAGCCACGATGATGGATGAGCGCGAACATCAGTAATGCTGTGTCTCTCAGGGAGAGATTTCTCCCGATGAACCTAATAAAGAGTGCCAGAAAAAAGTCCCAATAAATAAATAATTCTGATACTCATCGCAGAGTGAGCGAGTGAGTTGTTTCTTCAGGCTTTCGATGACAGTTATTGATGTCATACAATTATGAGTGGACGAAAGGTTATTTAGGATGTACCGAAACTCATTTGCATCCATGTAAACAATTTGAAAAGCTGCCAAACAGACTGGCAGAGCAGCAGTTGGCAAAAAGAGTAGTCAAGGGCATTACAATAGTAGTCAGATTGGGGCTAGAATGGACCTCCAAACAGATTTGCGGACTCCATCATGTTCATTTTTTTCCTAAGGCTTTGAAATGCTCCCCGCCGCCATCAAAACTAGAGATCCAAGCTAACGAAATGCATTGCTCAGAGAGCAAGAGTATGTTGTCACCCTGCTGATATTTGCACAGGCTATACCCCAGTTCATTCAAAAACACAATTCTCATTTCCCAGCAATTTCTGCAGGGACAAAGTTTCCATCTAAAAGCTTCACGTTGTGCATTGCAAAAATGAAAGCAATTCAGTGCGGCTTCATGCTGTTGGTTAGACAGCTGGTTAGTGGGAGAGGGTGAGATGGCTAAGTTCTCACTGCAGATGACTCGATGGGCTTCAATCTGACAGTGTCCATGGAGATGACACCCAAGTTCTCCATCAACAACAACAACAATCTGCTGGACAGAGGAAATCGATGTGTTTTGATTCTTAGGATCCCAAATGCAACCTTGTTGAGTCGATTTAAATTTTCTAATTTGGCAAAACATGAATATAGTAAACTATTTTGCGACAATCTTTAGAGTTTTCCTCTAGCATAAGGCAACACATGCTGGAGGTTGAGGCTTGGAAGCAAACAGATGGGCCGAGATGAGATGATTTCAATCAAAATACAAGATCTCTTCCATCTGGGCTCTCGTAGCACTTTGTAGATAAAGTGCAATGCGACTATGTGAAGCCTTTCTTTCATTTACTGCACTTATGCCAGCTGGAGAGGGGGACTGTGGTATTAAATGGAAATATTTAATGAAAAAATATTTAATCCCTGAATTTAAGACTGGGAGGAAATCGCAGACAAACACGGAATCGCTTGAGAGTTAGATGACAGACTTTGAATATTAGGTTGTGCTTTTGGATTTCGGCTGCATTTGCATCTCATACCCTGTGTAAATTTGTCTTTATTTCTTTTTTTTTTAATCCTCACCTGTGTGCTTTTACTGGCAGGCTCAGGCTCTGGCATGGAGATGGTCTCATTAAACCTCACATCGTGGTGTGAGTTCCAGTGTTAATGGATGAGTCAAAGCACCTCACACACTGTCACCGTAATGGCTCCTCTTTCTCACGATAATTTTGATTCATGCAGAGGCTCCATAAATCCCACTCACCGCATGACTGTGCTTAAAAGAAAAAAAGAAAAAAATCAGGAGAGAGTCTGTCACACCTTTACAATTTCACTGCATTTTACTGACTTCTGTCCTCTGCTCTTTCAACTCAGTAGAAAGTTGGACAAAAGGTGTTTGTTCCACTTAGTGTTTTTGCTCATGTTACATTTACAGTTGAAGTCAGAGTTATAAGCCCACCTGTATATTTTTCATTTTAATATAGTCTTTTAGTCTTAATAACTCATTTCTAATAACTGAACTTTTATCTTTGCCATGATGTCATTTTACTAGGTGAAGCTTACTTAAAAACAAATTTCGAGAGGAGCGCGTGCTTATGATTGATATCAGCTGGTCCTCATTAGCTAACGCACGATTCACCAATCAGATGATTCCTAAATCACTATAAATAACCAGAGTATCTTAACTTAGCCATTTTCGTCTTGAAGAATCTCCCCCTACTCCTTCGATTTCCTTGTCAGGGCAGCACGGAGGCGCAATGGTTAGCATCACTGCCTCACAACAAGAATGTTACTGGCTCAGATCTTACCTTACCAAGGTGGCATTTCTGTGTGGAGTTTGCATGTTCTCCCAGTGTTCGCGTGGGTTTTCCCCGGGCTCTCCGGTTTCCTCCCACAGACCAAAAACATGTAACATAAGTAAATTGACAAATCTAAATAGACAAGCATTGAATTCAACATACACTTTCTATAGCTAATCCATAATCTACATTTACCATTATCAAGCAGGGGAGTTCTCAAGACCTATACCTTAGCGAGCTCAGACTCCCCTTCTCGCCCTGCAACGGGAGCGAGCCTGGGGCTCGAGGATCTCACGAGCTCAGGGCTCTCTCCCGAGACAGCATGCCAAACACGCTTTATAATCAGTCATCAGCTAAGGGCAAACTCTTGAAATATATTTTAAGATACTAGTATTCAGCTTAAAGTGCAATTCAAAGGCTTCACTACACTTTCAGAAAGAAATGATACAATGTTGTACCAAGAAAAGGTACAAACCCTTGTCACTGGGGCAGTACTTTCTTATGGAACAGAATTGCACCTTAATACAAAGAAACAAATTTGTACCGATGCAGTTTGTACTAGGGACGTGCAGAGACCTTTAAGGGGCAGGGGCTCAAGTGGAAAAAAAGGCAATTTTTATTAAATAATAATTGAACTTTAATAAATAAAATATATTAAAGGAGATTTCACCATATACTCACCCTTTGAAGGACAGTTCATTCAAAACCCACCATTTACTCACCTTTTAATTGTTGCAAACCTATTTGACTTTTTTTCTTCTGTTGAAAACACAAAATAATATTTTGAAGAAAGCAAGAAAACCTGTAACCATCGACGTTCATGGTATTTGTTTTTCCAAATATTTGGAACCACTTGAGGGTGAGTACCATTAAATTTTTGGGTGAACTATCCCTTTTCAATCTATTATTTTTGTTTGAGTTTTTTTCTTCTGTTGTAATATTTTGAAAATATTTTGAAGAATGTAGGACACACTGATAAACACTGACTTCCATAGCTAGCTTACATTATATATTCTGAATAAATGACTGCAAAAACTAGAGGGCAATATTAGATTAGATTAGATTAGATTCAACTTTATTGTCATCACACATGTACAAGTACAAGGAAACGAAATGCAGTTTAGGTCTAACCAGGAGTGCAATAGCAGCAAGTGCAGGATACAGGTATAAGTTATAAAGTGCAGTTATAGAAAAATTATTGTGATATTTACAAATGGATGTACTATCAACATTATATACAGGTTGTGTCAGCTATGAACAGAGATTTACAATAGATGGATAAATGTACAGGTTGCTATTAATAATCAGAAGTGTGCAGATAGATAAACATAATTACAAATGTATATGTACAGTGGGTGTGTACATAATTTACAAATGTACATGTGCAGTGGGTATGTACTGTTCAAATAAATGAATCAGTGCAATGAATATGTGCAATTTTTAAATGTGCAAATGTTAAGTAGTGCAGTGATTATGAGGAGTCTGAGTTATGAGGAGAGGGATGGGGTGTATTAGGGGGGCAAAAAGTCAGTGGGGAGCAGAGTTCAAGAGGGAGACAGCTCTGGGGAAAAAGCTGTTCTTTAGTCTGCTGGTTTTTGTCCGGGGGAGCCTGAAGCGCCTGCCAGAAGGCAGGAGAGAAAACAGTCTGTGAGCAGGGTGAGAGGAATCTTTAAGAATACTGCATGCTCGGCGCAGACAGTGTTTCCTCTGGATGTCCTCTATGGCTGGCAGTGTGGTCCCTGTGATGCGTTGGGCAGTTTTCACCACCCGCTGCAGTGCCTTACGCTCCGCAACAGAGCAGCTTCCATACCAGACTGTGACACAGTTCGTCAGGATGCTTTCTGTTGTGCAGCGGTAGAAGTTCACCAAGACGGCTGATGACAGCTGGTTCTTCTTAAGTTGCCTTAAGAAAAATAGGCGCTGGTGAGCCTTCTTGACCAGGCTGGAGGTGTTGGTGGTCCAGGAAAGGTCCTTGGAGATGTGGGTCCCCAGGAACTTGAAGGATGATACAGGCTCGACGGCCATTTCATTGATGTAGATGGGATCATGTGAGCCTGTTCGTCCCTTCCTGAAGTCCACAATGAGCTCCTTGGTCTTGTCGGTGTTAAGGAGCAGATTATTGTTGGTGCACCACGTGGCCAGATGCTGTATCTCCTCCCTGTAGGCAGTCTCATCATTGTTGCTGATTAGACCAATCACTGTGGTGTCATCTGCAAATTTGATGATGGCGTTGGATCTGTTCACAGGCCTACAGTCGATGGTGAAAAGGGAGTAGAGGAAAGGGCTCAGCACACAGCCCTGTGGTACACCAGTGTTGAGTGTGACGGTGGTGGAGCAAATGTGGTCTGATCTAACATTCTGAGGTCTGTTAGTCAGAAAGTCCATAACCCAGTTACAGAGAGACGTGTCTATATCCAGGTCTCTAAGTTTGATCATTAACTTAGAGGGTATGACAGTGTTGAATGCTGAGCTGAAGTCAACAAACAGCATTTGTGCGTATGTGTTTTTATTGTCCAGGTGTGTGAGTACAGAGTGCAGTGCTATGGAGACTGCATCTTCTGTGCTCCTGTTGCCACGGTAGGCAAACTGATGTGGGTCCAGTGTGGATGGCAGAGAGTCTTTCAAATGTGCCAGGACCAACCGCTCGAAGCACTTCATAATGATGGGTGTGAGTGCTACCGGGCGGTAGTCATTCAGGCATGTTGGGCTGGAGTGTTTCGGCACTGGCACAATAGAGGTGGTTTTAAAGCATGTTGGCACAGCTGCTAGGTTAAGGGACAGGTTGAAAATGTCTGTGAATACCCCAGCGAGCTGTTCTGCACATGCTTTGAGGACACGCCCAGGAATACCGTCTGGTCCAGCAGCCTTACGCACATTGATCCGACTCAGTGCGGTGTAGACTTCTGAGGAGGTGAGTGTAATGGGTGAGTGGTCGGTTGAGGAAGTGATCCTGATGTAGGGTTCATTATTGTCTCTTTCAAAGTGGGCATAAAAGTCATTAAGCTCGTTCAGGAAGGAGACATTTGTGGCTGTGGGTGTGGAATGGCTGGGTTTGTAGTTGCTGATGGCCTGTATGCCCTGCCACATGCGCCGAGGATCAGAGTTGGAAAAGTGCTCCTCTAGCTTTAGCTTGTAGCAGTGCTTGGCCTTTTTGATGCCCCTCTTCAGATTAGCCCTGGAAGTGCTGTAGGCCTGTGCATCCCCTGATCTGAAGGCAGTGTTGCGTGCCTTCAGCAGGAGGCGCACCTCCTTGTTCATCCATGGCTTTTGATTTGGGTATGTGGTGATCTGTTTCTGGGTTGTAACACTGTCAATGGTGGTGTTGATGTATTCCAGAACAGAGGAAGTGTAGCTGTTAATGTCTGTGTGAGAGCCACATGTGGCCTGGGAAGCAAACATACTCCAGTCTGTGTGTTGAAACCTGTCCTGGAGTGTGGAGTCTACCCCCGCTGGCCACACTTTGATGGTCCTCACTGATGGCTTCACACGGTTGATGAGGGGTGAGTATCGGGGGGTGAGGAACAAAGAAAGGTGATCTGATTGACCCAGGTGGGGGAGGGGGGTAACAGCATAGGCTTCAGCCATGTTTGTGTATACCTGGTCCAAAGTCTTGTTTCCCCGTGTGTGACAGAAAATGTTTTGATGGAATTTGGGGAGCACTGTCTTTAAGTTTGAGTGATTAAAATCCCCCGCAACAATAAAAGCAGCCTCCGGGTGAGCAGTCTTTTGTTTGCTGATGGCTGCATGAAGTTCATTCATAGCAAGCTTTGCATCAGCATCGGGTGGAATGTAAGCAGCGATTATAAAGGTGGAGGTGAACTCCCGTGGCAGATAAAACGGTCTGCATTTGACCATCAGAAATTCCAGGTTAACAGAGCAATGTCTCCCAACGATGACAGAGTTTGTGCACCACGCTTTGTTAATATAAATGCATAATCCTCCGCCTCGGGTCTTACCGGAGTCATCCGCCGCCCTGTCTGCTCGGAATGTCTGATGCTCAGTTAAAGATACAGCGTTGTCTGGTATCCCGCTGTTTAGCCATGTTTCTGTGAAAATCATGACATTACAGTTCCATAATCTTTTGCTGTGGTTGATGCGCAGTCTAATCTCATCCATTTTGTTCACCAGGGACCGTACATTGGCGAGGAAGATGCTGGGTAAAGAGAGCCGGTGTGGTGTTAGCTTTAGCTTAGCTCTTAACCCGCCGCGCTTCCCCCGCCTTTGTTTACGTTCGCGTCGCCGTCTTCGAGCACTTCTGCCCGGCCGGACGGAGCGCTCAGCCTCGGGTGTCCTGGCGATCTCTGGGATGAGTCGTAGATTGCTGATAAAACTGTCCGAAATGCACAAACCAATATCCAAGATCTCCTGTCGGGTGTACGATGTAAAGGCATTACTGTTCTACATGAACAGACCCGAAATGAGCAGGAAAAATACTGCAAAATTGCAGAAACTGGAGAGACGCCGAGCCTCGCGATGTGTACGCGCCGCCATCTTGGTCTAATATTTTCACTATCCAGCTGTCGCTTCTCCGTTACATTGGCCTGTATGCCTATGATATTGCCCTGACTAAACTTTAGCTAACTTATTACATGGCAAAAGAGACAAAATAGCATTAAGACAAAATAGCATATTTGCTTTTGGATAAATAGGTGACTTAAATTTGAGCCTTAGGCAATATAGATGAATGACGGATGAATTTACATCGGCGGTTTTGTCGATCATATAGTGCTGCCGTAATGGAGGTCAGCTAGTAATGTATATTTTGCACACTCTGTCTGCAGTGTGTGTACGGGCCAGACTGTAAAGCTATGGCCCGTATGCAGTCTGTGTGCGGTGTGGATGCAGGGGTTCGCATAAGCGCTGATAGACATTACTCCTACAGGAGGTACAAGAGGGGTTTGTAAAGGTACAAACCCCCCACCTTTGCACATGCCAGGTTTGTACCTTTCAGGACACCATGGGAAACAAAAATGTACCTTTGGTTTTTAAAACCTGCACATACAATATTGTACCTTCATCAAATGTACAAAAGTGATCCATGAAGGTACCACTGTACAGTGACAAGACACTTTGTACCTTAACAGTGTCAAATGTGTTCCTTCAAGAACTATTTAAAGGCATTTTGCTACTGAATATCCTAAATGTGTCAATTTATTTTCAGTAAACATAAAACATCAAATGTGTTTTTAAAATAAGTTTCTTTGCAAATGCACCTTTTCCATTTACAATAAATCTCGGCGGGGCAGCACGGTGGCGCAGTGGGTAGCACAATCGCCTTACAGCAAGAAGGTCGCTGGTTCTAGCCCCGGCTAAGTCAGTTGTGGAGTTTGCATGTTCTCCTCGTGTTTGCTTGAGTTTCCTCCGGGTGCTCCTGTTTCCCCTACAGCCCAAAGACATGCGCTATAGCTGAATTGGGTAAGCTAAATTGTCTGTAGTGTGTGTGTGGAGGGGTGTGTATGGATGTTTCCCAGTGATGGGTTGCAGTTGGAAGGGCATCCACTGCCTAAAACATATGCTGGATAAGTTGGCGGTTCATTCTGTTGTGGCAACCCAAGATTAATAAAGAGACTAATGCCAAGTTCAGACTGCATGATTTTTGAATGTTTTCACACTGCATGACAATCTGGGCTAGTGTTCTGTCAGCGCTGTTTACACACTGTAGGATGGATCAGCGACAGGAGAGTTCATACTGCATGACTTTAAAATAGGAAGAATCACTTACAACTTTGTCCAAACTACGTCTCACAACCAAACAAACGTGAGAAGTGACATGGAATCAACGCAAAGTCATGTAATATATCTTTCGTTATTTACTACATAATGTAAACAGAAGGCTTTAGCTCTAGAATTTTGTGTTGCTCACCTGGCTTTTGAAGATAATTAACAATCTCTTCCAGGGCCGGATTAACCAATGGGCATTATGATCACAGGCCCAGGGGGACACATGCCCCTGGGCACAATGTCTTGTAGGGCCCCCTACAAGGCCACACCCCTATAGTTGAATTAAAAAATAAGATAAATATAATATTTTTTAATTAAAGTTAATCTATAATATTTTGCCCACATTTTTTAAATAAATGACATAGTACATATTTATAGTCAACAAAGATTTACCTGATTATAAAAGCATTTAAAGCACACTTTGATAAAAAACAAAATAGTAATATAACTAGTGAAAATTAATGGTTTTTAATATAATTGTTCCAAGTTTACTGAAGCAGTACTAAACATTTATATTTAAGGGTATTTTTAATGTATAACTTCTACAAAGTTATAATGCATATGATTTGGATATAACACCTCTCCAGTCCAGTTCTATGAATTTGAGTCTTCCATAATACACACACTGATTAATGATTCCTACTGTCCCTCTCGTGATGAAGAGTAGGCAAAAAGCACTTAATTATAAAGCTGAAAGTATCCAAAATCACACATACTGTACCAGTTCTCTCCTGTCTCTCTCCTCTTCAGGGGCTTTTTCGGTCTCTCTCTCTGTCTCTCTCTCTCCATGAGGTCGGAGAATATGGGTGAAGCAGGGCGACTAACATTGTAAATGCAGATTAATTATATTAAGATGTCGCTAAAATTTAACACCAGGTGGAAAATAACTGTTTATAGAATATTTATTATTATTATCCTTATTAAATACTTTGTGACTCATTTTATATATTTGATATACTTTATTTACATTTTTAAACAAAAACATTTTCTTTCTATTGAAAATAAATGTATTTCCAATCTGATATGTAATGGGGGAAAAAAGAAGAACGTGTTCATCAGACGCTGATTTTGAACCTTGTTCATGATCGGTCGCCTCAAAACATGTTACCATGCTCTTTACGAGCTACGCCACACCCACCTGCTGTCTACTGCGCTCTTAAGTTATGTTGTCTCTGTTGATCAAACGGCACTGGCGGGAAGCATTTAACTAGCTTATTCCAACGAGGTGCGCTATTTGCACTTAGCCTAAATAGACACTCCAAAATCAGCATTTTTTCCCCCCTCGCAGGAACCCCAAGTGTGCAGGGGCCCCTGGGCCTGTGCCCATAATGCTTATTGGTTAATCAGGCCCTGCTCAGCGGTTAACAGTCATAAAGTCGCTAGTTTGAGTCCCAGCTAGGCCAGTTGGCGTTTCTGTGTGGAGTTTGCATGTTCTCCCCATGTTCGTGAATGTGAGAGTGTATGGGTGTTTCCCAGTACTAAGTTGCAGCTGAAAGGGCATCCACTGCGTAAAATATATGCTAAAATAGTTGGTGGTTCATTCTGCTGTAGCGACCCTTCATAAATAAGGGACTAAGCTGAAGGAAAATGAATAAATGAATGAATTTCTGGTCTCGTACTGAGTTTGAGTAAGTGTATGCTGAATGATAGCATGTGTGCAAATGTCTTTTTTCTGTACATTTGAACAGTAAACTCTGAGCAAATATATTCCAGCTTGTATTCAGTAGGATTCAAAACCCAATTGAAAATTTGAGGAACACAATCTAATTAAAACTGGCACAAAAGTAAAGAAAAAAATCTGTTATTTTCCTTTCAAAGCAGAAAAATGCTAAATAGCAGCGTTTCACAATTGTTTCTTGAAAAGGTATCCTTGCTCACCTCGATATCAGTTCATTCCAAACCTGCCCTGATTATTTTCCTCCTCTAAACATCCTCATTAGTCCTGTTAAATTCCTCCAACGGTGATGAGCCACAAAGAGCCGATTCCATCAGGCTGATAGTTACTTCTTGTCTGCCAAGCTTCATTAGACTGTATTTACCTTCCACCATCAGCCTTTTTTGTTGGCATAATTAAAGAGCAAATGGTGACCTGCTGACCCCAGCCCCCCCTTCGTAGCCCCTCTTTAAGTGCGGTAGTGTTTAGTATGCATGTGAAGCTGCGCACGCCGAACACTGAGGATATGATATGGTGAGGAGGACTCACTGTGACCTTCATCAGAGAGCCAGAGTAGATTATTGGAGTAATGAGTGCGTGAGAGCAGCTTTAGTCTTTAGTCTGGCTGCTTCAAGAGTTTGGATACTTCCTTGAAACATTAAACACTCCTGACTCTCCTTCAGCTCTATAACAGATAACTGTCAATCATCATTAAATCAATTGAACAATTATAGGATTGATCTGTCTGTCTGTCTGTCTGTCTGTCTGTCTGTCTGTCATTTTTCCAGTCATTAATTTCTTTCTTTTCAACCTTTTTTATGCTTATATATGTAATTCTATCTATCTATCTATCTATCTATCTATCTATCTATCTATCTATCTATCTATCTATCTATCTATCTATCTATCTATCTGTCCATCCATCTATCCATCCATCCGTCCGTCCGTCTATCTGTATATCCATCTGTATATCCATCTGTCTATCCGTCCATCTGTCTATCCGTCTATGTGTCCATCCGTCCATCCGTCCATCCATCCATCCATCCATCCATCCATCCATCCATCCATCCATCCATCCATCCATCCATCCATCCATCCATCTTTCTATCTATCTATCTATCTATCTATCTATCTATCTATCTATCTATCTATCTATCTATCTATCTATCTATCTATCTATCTATCTATCTATCTATCTATCTATCTATCTATCTATCTATCCATATATCTATCTATCTATCCATATATCCATCTATCTATCTATCCATCTATCTATCTATCTATCTATCTATCTATCTATCTATCTATCTATCTATCTATCTATCTATCTATCTATCTATCTATCTATCTATCTATCTATCCTTAACGTCTGTCTATTTAATTATACTTTTTATTTTTTATTTTCTTCATTCTTTCTTGTCAAATTATATTTGCTCATTCATTCAGTTTCATATATCAGTCTACAATCTAC
>CAIGQZ010000379.1:23925074-23941081 GCA_903798205.1 Danio tinwini
TATATATATATTGTTGAAATTTTGTAGTTTGTCTTTTTTTGTTGCAATATTTCTATTTCTAAAGATGTTCGGTGAATAAAATATTATTGTTATAAATATCTGTTTAATCAATCTGTTTTGTTTAAATGCACCAAAATATATGACCTATATTCACTGAGAAATGGATAAAAATATTCATTTTCAAAATGGGCTGTACTCAATTATGATGAGCACTGTAATTATAGTACACTGACTTTTAAATTTAAAGACTTTTCTATATTTCTATATTCTTAAATGGACATATGGTCAAATTGACCATATGGATTTTAGTGTCCGCACTTATTCCCGTGCCTTTGAATATTCAATTCAAGTGTATTTGTATAGCGCTTTTCACAATAATTATCGTTCCAAAGCAGCTTTACAAAAGGTGGACATAATTACATTACAGTCAAAATCAGAAAGAGTTAAGGTGTTGTGTATTGTGTGGATGGAATATGCATGCCTGTTGCCTAGCAACTTTCTGATACCAAATCCATAACTTTACCACATTTTTTATGTGGTGAAAAAACCTTGCTCTCCTACTTGTCAGAAAAATGTGGTACACATCATTGATGGGCAGTCTAGTAAATTGTAGCCTGTAAGCTATATTACAAAAAAAAGATGGTATTTTTAAAGTAATGATGCAAATCTGTGCACACAGAATTCCGCAGATTTTCAGCAGAATTCCGCAGATTTCCGCAGATTTTTAGAATCAGAATCAGAAAGAGCTTTATTGCCAGGTATGTTCACACATACGAGGAATTTGTTTTCGTGACAGAGCTTCTACAGTGCAACAGAATTACAGAGGACTAAAAAACAGATAATAAATATATTTTAAAAAGTAGTGAATGCAATATACAAATTGACAAGTGTATGTACAGGTGTGTTACTATATACAACATAATATGTGCAGGTGTTATGTGCAAATTGGCATGTAAAGTGTGTTGTAAAATAAGTGTATGTGTGCATAAAAAAGTGTATAGCAGGTAGTGATGTTGGTTCCACAATTATTATCATCATCAAGTGTTCATGAGATGGATTGCCTGAGGGAAGAAACTGTTTCTGTGTCGGGCTGTTCTGGTGCGCAGTGCTCTGTAGCGTCGACCAGAAGGTAAAAGTTCAAAGAGGCAGTGTGCTGGGTGTGAGAGGTCCAGAGTGATTTTAGCAGCCCTTCTGCTCGCTCTGGATAAGTACAGTTCTTGGAGAGTAGGGAGGGTTGTACCAATGATTCGCTCAGCAGTCCGAACTATTCGACGTAGTCTTCGGAGGTCGGATTTGGTAGCTGAGCTAAACCAGACAGTTATTGAAGTGCAGATGACTGATTCTATGATGGAGGTGTAGAACTGTTTCAGCAGCTCCTTTGGGATCCCATCATTAATTCTGTTTAATTACTTGAGTAAATGTGTGTAATTCTGAATTTATTCAGTTTTTAAATTACACATATTTCACATATTAAGGTTTTAGTTATGAGACTCCCAAAATAATTCCACCAAAATTCTCAGCAGAAATTGCCAAAAATGTCCTCAGATTCCGTCTGGCCCTAGTAATGACTTTATAAAACATGACAGACAATTATTCATTCATTTTCCTTGGGCTTAGTCCGTTTATTCATCAGGGGTTGCCACAGCGGAATGAACCGCCAATTTATCAAGCATATTTTTTACACAGCGGATGCCCCTCCATCTGCAACCCAACACTGGGATACACCCATACACTCTTACATTCACACACACACTCATATACTACAGCTAATCTAGTTTATTCAATTCACCTATACAGCATGTCTTTAGACTGTGAGGGAAACTGGAAACCCACACCCACACAGGTGAACATGCAAACTTCATACAGCAATGCCCAGCCACGAATCAAACCAGCAACCTTCTTGCTGTTAGACGACAGTGCTAACCTCTGAGCCTCTGTGTCACCCTATTATGACAGACATTCAAAAATTATTTCTAAAGTATCAATAGAAGTTTTAAATATAAATATGACTTATCAATATGTACATGTTATGTGAAGGGTGACTGCTATAGCCATTCAAGTAGTTTCAATGTTAAAATGTTGACAAAAATTCTAATTTGAACATCAAATGTTCATTCATTCATTTTCTTTTCGGCTAATTCTCTTTATTATTAAGAGGTCGACATGGCAGAATGAACTGCCAACTCATCCAGCACATGTTTTATGCAGTGAATGTCCTTCCAGCTGCAACCCATTACTGGGAAACACCCATACACTCTCATTCACACACATAAACTACGGACAATTTAGCTTACCCAATTCACCTATAGCGCATGTCTTTGTATTTGTAGTGGAAACCACTGCGCCATCACCGCCGCCTCATCAGGAGCCATATATTTATTTTTCCTACAAGTATACGTTGATTTAACTTTCAAAGTTAGCCATTGACCTGCATTTTTTGCCTGATGTTTCAACTAAAAACATCTTCCATATTGAAGAAAGGATGAAATAACTCTTCTTTCTGTGAATGCAGCGTGGAGAAGCACTGCAGGTTTACAGATATTTTCAGTTGTACCAGCTGGAAATACCTACACAGGCATTTTATGGATTGGGAAGATATTTGTCAGGCCCTGCAGCAAAATGCCCTGTCAGTATAAAGGATTATGGTTTTTATGAGGGTCTGTCGAGGAGGAGGATCCAACCCCTGTAAACATGCTCTGCAGACCTGCGCTACAACCCGAAAAGGCCATCACATCGTCTAGTTAAAACACCCTTTCAGGATGATTGAATGCATCCGCTGATGCAACTGAAACAGTCCAAATCTATCTGCGTATTCATAAGCTGCATGTTTGCCATCAGAGGAACTATGCAAATAGGCCATTTCTGTGCAAATTCGCCCAACAGTTGTCCCGTTGTTTCCATGACGATTTAATACGATTGTAAAAGATTACAGAGAATCAATATGCAATCCCCCCCCTATCTCCCCCTCAGTTTAAGTCTTTCTTTCCTCCAGAACATGCACTCCTTATTGATCATATTCACTTGTGTCTTCTTGGTTATTTATATGATAATGCAGGCCTGGGTGACAGATTTTCATCTTTTCTAATCTACGCAATGCACATAAGCAATTCCAGCGCCTCAGTCTCCGAATTATTGCAAATCATATTTTTCGGCATTTTGATCAAATTGCAATCTGATCGCGTTTGTCCCCCCGGGAACGATTTGATTCCAGGGTTTCCGTTAATTCCTTGACGTGTCCGACACAGGTACGGGTCATTCTGTTTAAAGGCTTAATGCGTGTAGTATCAATTTCCGGCGTGCAGCACTTTGGGTCCTTAGAGCGCTATTGCCTGATGTAGACCAGCGAGAGGAAGATAATGAACTGGGGCTATTGATGTGGAACAAGAAAGCAGACTAATGAATTAGAGCTACCGGGGTGAAATGCTGAATGAGAGCTAATTTATTGTTGCTCCAGAAAGTCGACGGCGAGCTAAAGGCCTCTGCTGTGAGCTGGAGACTTTCCAGCAATATTATACTGTATGGAGTTCAACTTTTACTTGAGGAAAAACTTTTCTCCCACTCGTGCTTTCTGTTTACAGCTCACTCTAATCTGCAGATTGATTTTAACCCCTGCTGGGTCTGCGAGAGAGTGTGTGTGGTGTTTTTTCCAGCCTTGCAGATTCAATAAATCTCTGGTGTGTAAGAGGCAAATTGGCATCAGTTTAAAGGCTGCCTGCCTGGACTGGTGATTTGTGTGTTTGTGTTTATGTGAATACCGATCATTTTCATTAAAGGTCTGCCTGACAATCATGACGGGTCTTGCGTGTCAGGTTCTGCTTCAGTGCAGTATTTCAGCTTCAAGTAGAAATGACTCTATGTTGCACTTATTTTCCCTCAGTTTTCACATAATATGTACTATTGTGAAAAAATATAAGCACAGGGAGAGCCCATACACTGAAAAAAGTTTGTGGTTGCAAACAATTGATATGGGCTGAATTTAAACAAACATATTAAATGTATTTTAATGTTCAACTTAATTGGTTTGTTTAAATTAAGCCTATATAAATAATACTTAAAAATTAGTAAATCCAATTAACCATTTTTTCAGTGTATGGTAGTGATGTGCGGATGGATACTAAAATATCGATATCTCCGATACCAGCTTTGTATGTTCTAGATTGAATTATCTTATCAAAATATCAATATTTCAGTAATTGGAGCAAATATGTAGTTTATTGGAAATAGAAATACAGCGGAAAGTAAACACAATTACCCTAGTTTATTTAAATAATGCCAACTTAGTCAGAACTACTTTTTCTTCCGCCGGCCAAGTCATGTGCAAAATATGCACTGTACAACTGCAGAGCACGATAGCTAGCCAATCAGTCCACTGGCACATGTTGTTCTGTCATGCTGTCATTGGATATGGGTGACCGCAAGCAAAGTTATGTGTAATGCTACTTCACTTCCATAAACTCAAACAGTGCGGTTTGTGACACGTGTAAGAAAACAGTGAGGTACTGTGGTAATACCAACCTAATCAAACATCTATATAGAAATCACAAGACAGAATATGACAACGTCATGACTAGGCGGTCAGAAGAGGAGGACAAGAGAGGCACAGATGCTGCTAGGGCGAGACAGACATCGCTTTCAGAGTCCTTAGGTGCAGCAGGCAGGCACTATACAGGTACAGAGAGAGAAAATGTGTCGATGTGGCTGTGTTTTTTGTGACAATGATAAAACAACGGCAGTTGCCTGAATTCTTAAAACAAATTTGTTTTAGAACTTTGGTTGTGAAATAAGTAATGAAATAATTAAATGACCAAAATGTCTGCAATAGTTCAGCTTGGAGTAAAATTTGTCCCTGAGATAATCATAATTTTAAAATAAAAAAACGTGAATGTTTATCGTTTAATGTTTAGATGTTCAGGCAGGCGTTTTAAGATATACATGCTCAGATTCTGTCAATAAATATGTAAGTTGGCTCTTTTTTTGTATGATAATTTTTCATCACTAAACAAGAATAACCCATAATATGTCTCATTTTCAGTATGAAGTGACTTTAAGTACACTACTTGTTACATAAATTTTCCAATCAGTAATTTTTGGGCAAAGTATCTGTATCGCTGATACTCGCCTTCATTTTACTTGGTATCAAATCAGATAGGAAAACAGTGGTATCGCACATCACTAGTGTATGGCTATTTGCCGGCCGGTACAGGCCATATGGCAACATTCTTGAAGACCGGAGGAGGGTGTTTGTGGTGGGCTTTTTGGAGGTCGCAAATGGAAGTGAAGAGCAGGGTGAGGTGGGGTTTGATTGGGTTAGGGTTAGTAGCTTTGGGGGCCCCAAAACAGTGTGGGCCCTTAGAATCATCCTAACCCCCTCCCCTCCTCCCTACTATGTAAAACCCAACAGTCAACTTTATCAAATGAAATGAGTGTAGTTAACTCAATTTACTGAATTTTTAATTCTACTCATTTGAAAAGAGTTTTGAACTCAATGTTGAAGGTACTGAGTTAGTTAAATACCTCATTACTTCAACTTAAATGGAGTAAGTTCACAGTGCTTATATAGATTAGTTTTTTAACTCAAACAGTTTGTAGCAATTTTTTCTCTCAAATGGTTTGAGTTGCCTTAACTTATTGGGTTTTACAGTACTCAGTTGGTTGGAGTTCTCTTCATTTATTGGGTTTTACTGTGCTCAAATTTACTTAAATGGATTAAGTTCAGAGTACTCATTAGGATTTGTTTTTGAACTTAAATGGTTTGTTGCAATCGGTTGTAGCGGCGCTCATGGCTATTTGTGTAACTGTAATGATCGAATGAATTAATATAACTAAATAAAATTAAAACACAGATTTGTTTATTCAGAGTTATAATGCCAACTGTAAAAAAAGCTGACTCCACTTAAAATTGTAAGGTAACTTCCTGCAGAGGTTTTTGAGTTGACTCAACTTAAATAGAGTCAAATGCAGTACTAAATGCAGGTTAAAAGTTAAGTCAACTCAAAAAAGCTGTGTAGCAAGTTTCCTTACACTTTTAAGTTGAGTAATTTTTTTTACGCTGTGAAACTATTTTTAAAAACGTAAAAAAATTGCAGTTTTCAGTATTTTGTCATCAATGTTTTTTTTCTCTCTGTTTATTTTATGTTTTGAGTTGCATTATGGAACCTCAAACTTTTCTCCAACAGCATTTGATGTTAAAAAGTAAAAAAGTGACTATATAAATATATATATATGGGCATCAAGGAGGTGCAGTGGGTAGCACAATCGCCTCACAAGAAGGTCGTTGGTTCGAGCCCCAGCTCAATCAGTTGACTTTTTTTGACATCAGTTTGCATGTTCTCCCTGTGTTGGCGTGGGTTGGCTCCGGATGCTCCCAATTCCCCCACAGTCCAAAGACATGCGCTATAGGTGAATTGGGTAAACTAAAATTGTCCGTAGTGTATGAGTGTGAATGCAAGAGTGTATGGGTGTTTCCCAGTATTGAGTTGTGGCTGGAAGGGCATCTGATGCGTAAAAAACATATGCTGGATAAGTTGGCCGGTGATTCCGCTGTGGCGACTCCTGATTAATAAAGGATGAAAGAAAATGAATGATTTGTTTTAACGATTGCATCCTAGTTGGATAATCAAATGCACACAAATGTTAATAAAGGATTAGTAAAGATTAATAAAGGGACTAAGTCGAAAAAAATTAATTAATATATATATAATTATTTTTTCCTGATCTTCTTTATCCTGTCTTATGAGCAAAAATATCATTAGTCTAAACTACTAAACTAGTTTCAAAAAGGCAAATACGTAAAGCAGTAAATGAATACATACATACTTTAAAGATGTGAAGGCAAAAATTGTCAAACTCAACAGTGTACTGTATACAGATGTATTTAAAAAAAATTTGGGTTTGTACTATATTTGATTCAAATCTGGACTGAAAAAAACATGTTTTAAGGTGTGTGTCATATATATATATTTTTTCCTTCTTTTTATTGATATTTTTAGTAGTTTAAAGTGATTTATCTCCTGTATTGGTGTTGTATATTTTGGTACAAAAACCTGGAAATAAACTGCCAGTAAGTTTTCTGTTATTTTACAGACTTATATATTTTTTTCTTATACAATATTTAGTTTTTAACAACTAAAAGTCAACAAAGGTCACTTTGTTAAACTGCAAAGTTAAATCTTCAACATCAGAAGTGGACAGAGCAAAGATAAAACTCCTATAATGCAAATGATAACAGTAAATAAATTAAAATCATTGGTGAATCGCAAAATACTAAAACCATTATTTATTCATTAATTTTCCTTCCAATATTAATATTCATTCCTTTCCTTTCCACCAACTATTTCAGCGGAATATGCAGCGGATGCCCTTCCAGCTGCAACCCAGTACTGGGAAACACCCCCACACACACTCATACACTACAGCCAATTTAGTTTATTCAATTCACTTAGAGCTCATGTCTTTAGACTGTGAGGGAAGCCAGAGCCCTGCAGGAAACCCACACCAACACGGGGAAAACATGCAAACTTCACACAGAAATGCCAACTGGCCCAACAAGGACTTGAACCAGTGACCTTCTTGCTGTGAAGCAACAGCGCTAACCACTGAGACACCGTGCCACCCTGAAACAATTAATTAACTGATATTTTTTTACTGTATATATTTATGAAGAATTTATACTGTAGAATTTGTATACTATTTATTAGTTGTTACTACTACCAAGGTTTTTTTGATGCAGGTTTATAGAATGATACTGAATATTAATATTTCAAGATACCTCTAAAATGCAAACATTTCGGTTTCGTCATCCAAATCTTGGTTTGGTCGTGTTGGTTCCGCTTTCCAGTACCGGAGGGAAAGTTAAGTGTGTAATGTGTTGTATACAGGCTTCAGGCTTTCAGCATTTCAGCAGCAAATAGACATAATTACAGCGTGTGCGCTTCAGAAACCCTCTTATCTCAGCTCTGCAAGTCTCCAGCAACTAGCTCTTAATTACAACTCACTAAACCTTTCCATCGTTCATATTCGACCGCCGGCAAACACTCTGAAAGCGCTCAGGGCAGAGAGACGTATTTGTTGTTGGTTTTAGTCTTTTTAGGAAGTGAAATTTTTAAATTGGCCCCCCTGAAGCACTTTTGGGTTCATTAAGCTGGTGACTGAGTTAAGTATGCGGGTGATGGCGGTGGGTTTGTTTCATTTGGAGTTGTTCATGTTTGTGGGTCGTCAGCCAACTTCAGGAGTTTAATGGAGGAAAGAAAACTTATATCGGTGTTTAGAGTATTTTCAGCCACTTTTATACATTCAGTGACAGTGCATGCTCAAAAATACAGAGGGAACAAAATGAATATTTGCTAAGTTTAAGGAAAAATCAGTTATCGTTAGATTTGTTTTATTTCTAACCAATCTAAGAATGTGATTTGGTTTTGCATGATTAATAAAGCCCCTTTATAAATATGTATAACAACCAGCACTATGCAATAACCAGCACTGTGATCTTGTCACATGAGAAGCTGAAACACCTTTACAAATTTATAATAAGAAAGGTTTATCAAATGACTTTTCCCTGAGATTTATCTTCAAATAAAAGTTTTATGATTTATTAATTGAAAGAGACAAAAATGACAACCATACATAAGAACTGTACAGTATTTTTAAGTATTTAAGTAATTTATTTTTTAGTAAATTTGAATGTATTACTGTTATATAATAAATGTACACTGAAAAAAATGATTTAAAGATGATTCCTTTGATTTACAATAAAAAAGTGGTTGTAAACAATTTAATTGGTCTGAATTTAAACAAACAAATTAAGTTGAAAATTACAAAATTTTATTTGTTTGAATTCAACACATTAATAGTTTGCAACAATTTTCTAGAAATTATTTTTTTCTGTGTGTATAATAATAATAATAATAATAATAATAAAATAAATAAATAAATAAAAATAATAATAACGATAATAAAATATGTCAATAGTGATGATAATAATAATAATAATAATAATAATAATAATAATAATAATAATCATAATAATAATCATAATAATATTAATATTATTATTATCACTACTGGCATATTTTATTATTATTATTATTACTAATATTATTAATCATGATATTAATAATAAATAGTTTCAAATCTAATATTGTAGTGATAATTATTTGTGGATTTTGTAGTATTACTATTAAATAAATAAATGAACAAATAAATAAATACATTTATAAATAAATAAATAAATAAATAAATAAATAAATCAAATATTTTTCAAACTAAAATAAAATTACATATTTTATGTACATATACATATATTTTGATATATGAAATATGACTCCAAAATGCATGACATATGTCATATTATGACAGCTTTATCATAGAGGTAGATTTTCAGTGAAACATGTCTTACAGTGTAGCATTTTTATTATATAAAACTATCAGGCTTTTCAAAATATGGTCCCACTTTACAGTATTTTACAGTATATTAGTTAAGGCCACCTGATATAATAAAGAACTACTTTTATGCTCCACATAACAAATAACAGCATGCAGGTTTAACATGACTACAAAAATCATGTTCAAATTTATAGAAACAATTCATAGAGCGTATATTAAACATACATAGCAAGCACTATAGTGTATATTTAAGAATCCAGTGCTGTAAAAGCACATCACATATTACCACTACAATGCTAAATGCAGCAGATACAGGGTGTAGTTTTCATGCTTGTGCGTCAAGAGATGAGCAGAACAACAGACAGATGTGGAGGGAGAAAAGAGAGAAGCGAAGGGAAAGGAAACTGCTGAAGTGAGCGCTTTTTCTTAGTCAAGGTCAGTGTCTCAGCGCAAGTGTGAGTCTCTTTCTTATTATGTGCAACTGTATGTGTGTGTGGGAGAGAGAAAATAAAACAAACCTCTCCACCACCAGAGAGCTCAATGCAAGCTGTGTGAAAGGACTTATGAGATCCATAACAGCCCCGTTCTCTATTGTGCAGGTGTAGGTATAGTATGTGGGTAATCAAGCTAATATACAGGATCCCCCTGTTGAAAAATGCACCATATGTCAAGTTTGGGACACTGGTGTGCTGGTTTGCCCGCACCTGCCGGCTTCAAGAGCTTATGCAGCAAGATTTTAGTCAACACACCTGCTGGTCAACTGGCTTCTCCATAGAGCTTTACTAAGTTTGAGAACAGTGTTCAGTTTTGTAAATATCAAGTACTTATAATGCAATGTGCACGATTCATTATGAAACTTATTTGCATAATGTCATTGTATGGACTTCACTGGCTGCCTGTGAACGTATACATTGAGCTTCAACTCTGTCAATTGGAGTTGAGGTGTAAAATTATTTGTTTTGTGTTGTTGACATCTCAAGAAGATGCATTTATTTATCAGGTATGGCAATCAAAATTCAACATCTTATAGACGTCATAGTGGTATCGTCCACACAATGTCAAGCTGGAACATCATTAGATGTTGATATTTGGTTGGTTTTAGGTTGGACATTCGACATTGACGTTGGCCTGACATTGAGTCCTGACATCAACACGATTTGACGTAAGGGTTCAACATTAATCTGATATAATGTTGACATCTTGTGCCTGCTGGGTGTTACGGCCATTTCGGTCATCATACAGTAAACACTGGCTGCCTGTGAAAGTATACATTGAACTCTGTAAATTGGAGTTGAGGTGTAAAATTATTTGTTTTGTGTTGTTGACATCTCGAGTAGATGCTTTTTTCATTGCGCTTTGAAACCAAATGCACTTTGTGGCCATTACCAAAAGGTGAGGATTTGCGCTTGTATTTATATGATAAAAAATTATGGTAAAACATTAGCTACAGTGTGTTTCCATCCAAAGATGTGAATTAAACGTATGTGCAAAACTAAAGTAATGCATAAACCAGTTGTGAATAAAAGCACTGATTCCATCCAATGAGTCAAAGAGTACAAAAAATTTTACTTCCTGATAAACTGGCATCAAATATCAAAAAGAAAAATGGAGTTTGCTGCTGTAGGAGAAGTCACCATGGGGCCTTTTTCTTCTAAAGTATAATAAATCATTTGTGCCTCAGAAGACAAAGACGAAACACAATGAACACAAATGCTCAAGACAGTTCTGGAGTTAATAACACTCAGTGGTGGAAAGAGTACTGAAAAATCATACTCAAGTAAAAGTACCATTACTTGCCTAAAAATGTAGTGCACGTAAAATAAAAGTATCTGTTGCAAATATTACTCAAAGTATGAGTAAAAAGTAGCCCTTTCAAAAGTACTCAAGCACTGTCGCCTTAAAGCAAGAAGGTTACTGGTTCAAGTTCCGGCTGGGCCAGTTGGCATTTCTGTGTGGAGTTTGCATGTTCTCCCAGTGTTTGCGTGGGTTTCCACCAGGTACTCCAGTTTCCCTCACAGTCCAAACACATGTATTATAGGTGAATAGGGTAAACAAAACTGTCCGTAGTGTATGAGTGTAAATGTGAGAGTGCATGGGTGTTTCTCAGTGCTGGGTTGCGACTGGAAGGGCATCCGCTGTTTAAAACATATGCCAGAATAGTTAGCAGTTCATTCTGCTGTGGCGACACCTAATAAATAAGGGCCTAAGCCGAAAGAAAATGAATGAACGAATGAATGCTTTTTTAGATTTTGAATGTACTGATTGAAGTAAATGAGATTAAATGATCTTATGACTATGCAACATCATACCACTTGTGGAGCTTATGTTTAAACTGTATGTTATTGTATACAGAATATAGCCATGAACAAATGTTTTAAATAAAACAAGAACCATTGAATGTAAATAGGGAGGATATAGTAACTAAACAAAGACACAATCAAGAGGTCAAAGCCCTGTTCAGCCGCCGCTGAAGCAGAACTACACCATCTGGACTAAAACCATCTTTTTAATATTCATGCTATTTAAAATTAGTTACTTAAATCTACTCCAGTGTATTTGCAATGTATTTATTTATGAATATGTGTGTAATTTTGACCAATACCATATTGTTTTGCTGGACATGGATCTTAAAAAAATTACTCTCTATATATTTTATTTTGTGTCACTTGCACAAAAACTTCTGTAGTCCCTTAAGCAAAAATTGTGGTAGATTTCTGTTCACTTACAATCAGAAGGTTCTGAATCACCCAGGCAATGAGCCATGGAGATGAATGGGACTGCCAAGAGAAGTCAAAACCAGATATCAGGAAACTGCAAAGAAAAGACTATGATGAAAAGACAAAAACATCTGAAATAAAAGTCTGTACTGACACCAAAACCAAACTAAAATAAAAAATGTTCTATGCAAAGACATTTTAAATATAATTCCACCTGATTTTAAAATTCATAAACTAAATAGACAAATAAATGCATAAACCTTAGTCACACATTATTGTTTATTCATTTTCCTTCAGCTTAGTCCCTTTATTCATCAAGGGTCGCCACAGTGGAATGAACCGCCAACTTATCCAGCATATGTTTTACACAGCAGATGCCCTTCCAGCTGCAATTGTATGTGTGTGTCTGCAGTACTGGAAATCACCCATACACTCTTATTCACACATATACACTACAGACAATTCATTCAATTCACCTATACTGCATGTCTTTGAACTTGTGGGGAAACCAGAGCATTCGGAGGAAACCCACGCCAACATGGGGAGAACATGCAAACTCCACACAGAAATACCAAACCTTCTTGCTGTGAGGTGACAGTTCTAACCACTGAGCCACCGTGTCGCCCCACACATTATTATTCATTCATTCATTTTCTTTTCGGCTTAGTCCCATTATTAATCTGGGGTCAGCACAGCGGAATGAACCACCAACTTATCCAGCATAAGCTTTACGCAGCGGATGCCCTTCCAGCCGCAACCCAACTCTGGGAAACACCCATACACTCTTACATTCACATTCATACACTACGGCCAATTTTGCTTATTCAATTCAACTATAGGGCATGTGTTTGGACTGTGGGGGAAACCGGAGCACCAGGAAGAAACTCACGCGAACACGGGGAGAACATGCAAACTCCACACAGAAATGCCAACTGACCCAGTCGGGGCTCAAACCAGCGACCTTCTTGCTGTGAGGCGATCGTGCTAAATCAAAAGTGAGATTGCTGCAGTCAAACATCATGGCATAGATATTAACTATTTGCATTGAATTAATTTTATTTAAATAATCCCTTATTCGAAATGTGTTTATTCAGATTACATACAATCAGCAATACTGCAAATCAGTTTACTTGGAAAACAAATGTATTCAGTTTCTAAGTCTGAACTTGATTAAAATATGGCTATATGTGGAGCAATAGCTGATCAGGTAAAAGTTTTCAACCTAAAACATGTCATGTATGTATGAAGAGTTCAGATGCAAAAGCTGCTAAACGCCACTTCCGCCAAAAATGAAATCATGACATTGAGTGAATGCTTTAGGCACATACTGTAGTACACCATGAACAAACAGATTTGCTTCTAATAATAGTTTGTTGGCAAAAGTATGGAGTCAATCCAGGGCCATATATAACTGCAAAATAAAAGAAGGTTTTCAAACAAAAAATAAAGTATTGAGCAAAAAATAAATAAATAAATGCAAATCTCCAAAAATCACAAAGCTAAATTTTTTTTTGAGAAATAAAATTAATTTTGCTAACAAAAAATAAAGAACTTGAAAGGGAAAATTAAGTCTTGAGAAAAAATAATTAATTTGCAAACAAAAAAGAAATGCAAATAAGAATCAAGCAGAGAAATCTAAAATATTTGCATATATTCAACCTTGAGTTTGCCATGCTGTTTTCACTTTGCACTTCACGTTTCTGCGCTTTTCACTTAGTGACCCTGATTTGACAAGGGGGTGGAGTCAAGGGAACCTGGGCGTTTACCGGACCTGCCTCCAATTAAGCGACGTCATCACCTGGAGACACAGTATCACCAAGGTGGTCTTACAGCCCAGTAAGTCCAGGCCTGCCGTAAACGCCCAAGTTACCTTGACTCCACCTCCTTGCCAAATCAGGGCCACAAAGTGAAACGTGCAGAAACCTGAAGTGCAAAGTTAAACAGCATCGCCAAATCATGGTTGATTAAAAACAAATCAAAATGAGCATTTCAATTGACTGGACAGTTTTTTTTAAAGGCAATGCTATAAAAAAGTTTTGCAAATATATATAGTTTTTTTTATTATTGCAAATATTTAAGTTTTTTGTTGTTGGTTTTTTGTTTGCAAATTTGATTTTTATTCCTCAAAACTTAATTTTCCCTTTGCAGTTCTTTATTTTTGTTAGCAAAATAAATTTTTATTTCTTAAAAAAAAAAATTTCTGCTTTGTGATGTTTTGAGATTTGCATTTATTTATTTATTTTTGCTCAATACTTTATTATTTGTTTGCAAAACTCTTATTTTGCTAGTATATATGGCTCTAGATTGACTCCATATAAAAGCTGTTAAACGCCACTTGCCTTTAACAGCAAAAGCGCTATGTCCCAAGATCCGAAGGCGCAAACCAAATCATGTTTTCAATGTAGCAGCACGCTGAAACGCCGGCTTTTATGAGGAGAGGATGAGGCTGTCCGACTGTCAGTGAATGACAAATGAAAACGTCCCTTACCTCAAAACTCTGTGCATTATATAAAAAAAAAAACACAAGGTGCAGTCTGAAGTCTAGCATGCATTCATATTGTTTTTTTCGAAGCGACGCTACTTTGAATGAGTCCCATTTACTATACATTAAACGGCAACTCAGTTTCACGAAAGACAGAGTTAAGATGCCGTTATTTTATCGCACGTGGATGCTATGAGGATAAACAAGAGACCAGGACCTTAAGTATGGTGAGAATGAATGAATGACAGCTTCTAAACCTGTTTGAGAGACATCCCCTTTTTGCCCAGTAGGCCTGACTTGTGTTTTATTTGCTAATTCAAGCTATTTTAAAAAAAGATAAATATATGTATAAAACTCTACATTATTTATTACTTCATATTACCTATCCGCCTGATAAGCTTTTTATATTAATAGACAATGCACAGATATTGATATTTCACAAAGATTTTACACTACATTATTTGAATCTACCAAGCTCAGTTTACAATGTTTGCAACGTTTTCATTGCATTAAATCTAAATCCCAAATATCAGAAATGACAACAGATTGTTAAGATTTTAATTAATGTCAGTTTTAATGTTATTGATTAATGCATTTACTTGACAGATTTCATTCTTTAATTTTCCTTCTGCTTTGTTCCTGGTTTATCACAGCAGAATGAACTGCCACTTACTTGACAGATTTATATACCTTTAATTTTAGGTGTTTTATGTTTGTTAAGATAATTTATAATTGCATCTTTAGTGATTTTCAACTAGTTACACTGTCTTGTCTCAATAGGTAAATTTAGAGGTTTTTGCAGGTTTTGGTTTTTGTGGGTTTAGCTGGTTTTGACGTAAAAAAAATTACTTGTTACAAAAACAAAGAATTGTCTAAAGTGACATTTTTGGAAAAGGGGTATTTTATTTACTAGCTAATGACCTTTTCATTACATATAAAATTAATCTTCTGAACCTAATCAGAGGAGCCTGGTAGAAAATGCTCATTTACAAAAAAAGAGGTCTGATGGATTTAGAGGGTTTTGCTCTTTATATATAATAAATGTATTATGTAACAAATGTAATAAATGTTTTGAGAAAAATATTTTTTTATTATTTTAGTGATAATACATGTATTTTATTAATACAAAAATGAGTAGGCCAAATGTATATTTGTTATTGAAAAATATTCAATAAAAATGTTAAAAAGAGATACAACAAAGAGAAACAAAAATATATAAAATGTTGTAATTTGTATTTGTTTGGTTTTTTTTTTTTTGCAATATTATGCATGAAGTTAAATGTATTATCCTTTATATTTCTAAAGATGTTCGGTGACAAAAATATATTTTTTATAAATATATCCATTTAATAAATGATTTGTGCAAATGCACCAAAATATATGACCTAAATTCACTGAAAAATGCATAAAATATTCCTTATATTAAT
>CAIGQZ010000379.1:23959761-23972856 GCA_903798205.1 Danio tinwini
ACACACACACACACACACACACACACACACACACACACACACACACAAATCACTTTTTTAGGTTTCATGTTTCATTTGCATGTATAGTGTGTTGGAGGCAGAAAGAGAGAGATTTTTTTTTCCCATTCGAAAAAGTTATTTCCATACCAAAGAGCTCTTCTGTTTGAGAACATAATGAAACATCACAGGAGGTGCGCATGAATGCAGCAGCAAACCTGCCAATGAATTAAATCATCCAGAAGCCTGAAGGCAAACCAGAGAAGAAGAGGCAAGTGTCAGAGTCTTCACAGCTGTACAATCGCATATCCTCTCCAATTAAGACGTCTGTCCCCATTGGCTAAGAAAACCTGTTAACCAAATACAAACCAAAGAGATTAGTCTCCACAATGCATTTATTGTGCTGCAACACTGATTTCAGGACACGTGATTGGCCCTCTGGACATTTCCGTTCTGTATATAATTGCTTATTTTAATAATAAGCTACAGCCACTTTTTCCTCTCTCAATTTTATTAACTTTTTACAATAAGTTAGTTACAGTTAAAACGTTATAATATGATCTAACAATGAAAATTACATCTCCAGCCTTTATTAATGTTGGTATAGTTCATCTCAACATGTACTAATACATTATTAGATTACTTTTCATTTTAATGTGTCATTTTTTTTACAGGGTGGCGCAGTGGGTAGCGCTGTCGCCTCACAGCAAGAAGGTCGCTGGTTCAAGCATCGACTGGGTTAGTTGGCGTTTCTGTGTGGAGTTTGTGTTCTCCTTGTGTTCACGCGGGTTTCCTCCGGGTGCTTCGGTTTCCCCCACAAGTCCAAAGACATGTGGTATAGGTGAATTGGGTAAGCTAATTGTCCGTTGTGTATGTGTGTGAATGAGTGTGTATGGGTGTTTCCCAGTGATGGGTTGCATGTGCTGGAAAAGTTGGCAATTCATTCCGCTTTGGCGACGCCAGATTATTAAAGGGACTAAGCTGAAAAGAAATGAATGAATGAATGATTTTTTTTTACAGTGTGATTAACACAGAGCACATCCTAAGATGCTGTGATCTTTCCTGTTGGTCAGATGACCTTTGCGTGTTTTAATGTAAAATAATTGAAACATTACAACATTCATAAAATGATTTATTGTTTTTTTCCTATTTATGTTATGATAACAATATTATAATATGAGCAAAAGCCTAAAGATACTTGCAAATATCTTTGTGAGGGAATGCAAAAGTTTTGCAAGAGAATGGAAATGCTTTTTATAGGAGGAAACGCAAATAAGCAAACAAAAGTTTTTCGAAAAATACAAATATTTTTATGAGGGAATACAAATGTTCATTCATTCATTCATTTTCCTTCAGCTTAGTCTCTATTTTAAAGGTCGCCACAGTAGAATGAACCACCAAATATTCCAGCTTGTGTTTTACACAGCGGATGCCCTTCCAGCCACAAACTATGGCCAATTAAGTTTATTCAACTCACCTATAGCGCATGTCTTTGGACTGAGGGGGAAACCGGAGCTAACCCCATGACAACACGGGGAGAACATCCACACAGACTGCACACAGAAATGCCAACTGATCCAGCCAGAACTCAAACCAGCAACCTTCTTGCTGTGAGGAGACAGTGCTAACCACTGAGCCACTGTGCCACACATGCAATGCAAGTGTTTTGAGAGAGAATGCAATTTTTACAAGGAAACACAAAATTTCTGTGCGAAAAAACCAAATATCTTCAGAGGGAAAGCAAAACTTTTTTAGAATACAAAGATTTTTTTATAAGGAAACTCTAGCACTAAATTCTCTAAGCACAAACAAGATATTTTGTATAGCACTTGTTGTATGTGTTGCTCTTTCTTGGTAAATCGTTGAATGGCTCCTTAATTGTAAGTCGTTTTGGACAAAAGCGTCTGCTACATGACTAAATGTTATTATAAATGTAAAAGAACACAAATGTCTTTACAAGGGAATTTTATGAAAGAATGCAAACATCTTTGTAAAAGAACACAAATGTTTTAAAGAGGGAACGCTAAAGTTTTGAGAGAGAATGCAATTTTTTTTTTACAAGCGAACACATTTATCTGTGCAAAATATAAATATTTTATAAATTTTATAAGTTTTGCAAAAGTATAAAACATTTTTTTTACGAGGGAATGCAAATGTCTGTGTGAAAGAACACAAATAGCTACAAGGGAACATAAGAGTTTTGAGAAAAAGAAATACATTTTTATGAAGAAACAAATATCTGTGTGAACAAACACAAATATCTTTATGAAGAAAAGCAAAACTTTTTAGAATGCAAGTCAATTTTATGAGTGAACACAACTGTCTTTGCAAAAGAACAAATACATCTTTGCAAGAGAAAACAAAAGTTTTATGAAAGAATGCTGATATTTTTTATAAGGGAATGCAAATATCTTCGTGAAAGAACACAAATATTTTTTATGAGGGAACGCTAAAGTTTTGCAAGTGAATAAAATTTTTTTTACAAGGGAATGCAAATATCCAACCCAGGCTCCTTATTGATACATACAGCTATATACATTTCTGGAGATCGCAAAATATGTCCCAGAGGCCGCTGTGTATGCTTTTTCAGTCCTCAAATTTCTCTCAAGAGTGCCATTGGTGCCTGTTGTTTTTGCGTAAATCTATCAGAGGCCACTGTCGACTGACTGACTGACCGACCAACCGATACCCCCGCCAACCCCTTCACTAAACCCAACCGATAGTGTTTTCAAATGCACAGATTGACCAGTCCACCGCCTTCCCTAAACCCAACCAACAGTGTTTTCAAAAGCAAACCAGAAAATCAAAAGGCCTCGCAGCCGTCAGATTTTTATCACATTTTCAGATCTTACCACATTATCGTCCTGTTATTTACTTGTTTTGTTTTATTTTTTGCCTTTTGTTTTTTGTTTTACCTGCTTTCTGGAATAGTTCTTCGCCAGACTCAAACCTCATTGTCATGGTCAACTCCTCTCTGTGTCTCAAGTTCGCTGACATACATGGCAGGCTACTGGGCAAACTGGAAACAGCAGAAAAGCCGTCCACACGAAGGTAAGCGGTCAGCTAGTAGCGAAAAAAAAACAGAAGCCGTTGGCGGCATCATACTGCAGCCATACGAAGCTCTGGATACATAATTTACAATCTCGAGAAATGTAAACGGGGGTAAGTTTTCACAATGAGCCTGTGTTGCAAATATCTCTGTGAAAGAATACAAATATCTTTACAAGAGGGAATGCAAATATTTTGTGCAAGAGAATGCAAAGTTTCCCATGAGAACCCAAAAACTTTGTGGGAGAATGCAAAGGATCATTAAAATATTTTTCTATCCCTTTTTGTTTTTTTCCACTACCATGTCCCTTTAGGGTTTCCATAGAAACTACAAAAGAGTAAGCAGATTTTAATCTTGTGACTAAGGGCTCAAAATGCACTTTCAATTCAAGTCCAGACAGAGTGTTACTGTATGCAGCCATCACCTGTCATGTGAAGGTCAGGAAACTTCACCATCTAAACTTTGGGGAAGATCTCAGTGTAGTCTGAACTGCTGATGGATTTCAGATCAGTTGTTAGCTGGTGTCTTTCTCCCTCAATCACCAAAAGCACAAACACACAGCTGCCCGAGGCTACGAATGACTGACTGTCCTGCGTGTGAGTTTCTCTTGTCAGGAAGAGTCTTTTAATCCTGTGTCCCGTGGCCCATCCGCTGCTCTCGCCGGGCAGAGCTTCAGACGTTTGCTTGACACTGCCATGTCTGCATTTCCAATCTATAGCTACCAGAAATAAAAAGAAGTGGGTGGTGAGTGATGAAATGCATTATTTAATGAACTCATCGACTGGTGTGAGATTATTTAATGTGCTTTTCAGAATGTGGTAATGTAGAATGACTTGACTTGACCAAATGTATTATAATCTGATGTTATAAGAACTAACTAAAGGTGAAGTGCTCAATAATTAAAAATTCATACACATTTCACTGCCACTGATTGTTACGACAGCTTTCAAACAGAGTATTTATATAGGAGGCAGAAATTCATTAAATAATACATCTGTCTAATGAGAACTGTCATTGCTATTTCCTTTAGTAAATGCAAATCTAAGGGAATAATGTTGTGGTTTACCCAAGTTTATGGTTTTAGGATTCGGCTGTTTATTATTTTAATTCTGTAACAGAGACACTGTTTTTGTCATGATATTCAGGGCAATTTTCCATTGTGCCTGGAAATCAATGCATAACAAGAAGCAACATGTAATAGAGAGTGTTATATTAGCATTATTGAGATATTACTGTTATTTAAATTGAATACATTTTCTGTTTTCATTCATTTTAGTTAAGTTTGCCTTTTTAGTTTGAGTCTGAGCTCTGGGCTGAAGGTTTACCTTCCAACAAGTGTCACGTTTGTGGGTCTTTCTGTTTTTCTTGCATGTGTGTGTGTGTGTGTGTGTGTGTGTGTGTGTGTGTGTTTTGTTTGGGTTCTTCACCGCATAGTGTATGTGCGTATGTGTGTTTACATTTATCAGCTGGGTGGTCACGTGTTTTGTCGCTACTCTCAACGCACAGGTGTTTGTTATCAGTCACAGCTGATGTTTATGTTCAGTGTTTTGTAGTTAGCATTATCAGTTCGTTGTTGTTCACTCCTGTGTCTGCTTCTGTTAGACTCTCTCGCTCGCTTTGGTAGAGGCTCTCCGACATAACCTGTTTCTTTTGGATCTTACGCAAGTCTCCGTCTCTTTGATGTTGTTACTACTGCCTCCTCTGAAGACTACATTATCTGTGAGAGACTTCACCTCATATCCGTTTCTCTAATGAACTTTACCGTGGGTAAACTCGACAATTTCCTTGAGAGCGGCTCCTTAGCGCGACCTTCCCCTTCCCTCAATATCTGGTGAGATATCCATGAGAGACTGCTATACGACATTGGTTCACGGATGAACCTTCATCGCTGTTTGGTGTGTCGTATTCTGGTGTGAGCATCCTGGCCCTACACTATATCTGGTGAGATCTATACCAGTTGTGACTTTTTTAGGATTTTAAGCAGCTTCACAACAACTCTGTGAGTGTTCTTGAATGGCCAAGCCAGAGCCCTGACTTAAACCCAATTGAGCATCTCTGGATAGACCTTAAAACGGCTGTCAACCAACATTAACCATCCAACCTGACAGAACTGGAGAGGATCTGCAAGGAGGAATAGCAGAAAATCCCCAAATCCAGGTGTGGAAAAACTTGTTGCATTTTTCCCAAAGAGACTCATGGCTGTATTAGATCAAAAGGGTGCTTCTACTAAAAACTGAGCAAAGGGTCTGAATACTTAGGACCATGTAATATTTCAGTTGTCTTTTTTAATAAATCTGCAAAAATGTCAACAATTCTGTGTTTTTCTGTCACTATAGGGTGCTGTGTGTACTTTAATAAGGAAAAAATGAACTTAAATGATTTTAGCAAATGGCTGCAATGTAACAAAGAGTGAAAATTTAAGAGGGTCAGAATACTTTTTGTACCCACTCTATATGTGATACACACACATACATTGAAACAAAACTATACAAAACAAATTGTTACAGATTTTTTTATCATTCATTCATTCATTCATTCATTCATTCATTCATTCATTCATTCATTCACTTCCTTTATGGTTTAATTCCTTTACAAATCAAGGGCAGGCCCGTGCAGAGGCTTTCCAAAGGGCATGTGCAGAATAGAAGAGGGCACAACATGGCAAGAATACGAACGGTAGGTAAATGTTAGGATCGCGAAATGAAGAACCCGGGGGGGGGGGGGGCACGACAGCGGAATGAACCGACAACTTGTCCAGCATATGTTTTATGCAGCGGATGCCCTTCCAGCTGCAACCCATCACTGGGAAACATCCATCTCACTATCACACACATACACTATGGACGTTTTAGCTTACCCAAATTTCCCTATACCTCATGTCTTTGGATTTGTGGGTGAAACTGGAGCAAAAGAAGGAAACATATGCCAACATGTCTTAGTTTGATTTATAACATTTGTACAGTGATGTATAACAAGTATAATATTGGGCGGCACGGTGGCGCAATTGGTAGTGCTGTCGCAAGAAGGTCGCTGGTTCAAGGTCGCTGGTTCAAGCCTCGGCTGTGTCAGTTGGCATTTCTGTGAGGAGTTTGCATATTCTCCCCGTGTTGAGGTGGGTTTCGTCAGGTGCTTCGGTTTCCCCCACAGTCCAAAGACATGCACTTTATTGAATAAACTAAATTGTCCGTAATGTATGTGTGTGAATGAGTGTGTATGGATGTTTTCCAGTACTGGGTTGCAGTTTGAAGGGCATCCGCTTTGCAAAACATATGCTAGATAAACTGGCAGTTAATTTCGCTGTGCCCCCCCCCCCACCCCCCTCCCCCAATGAATAAAAGGACTAAGCCGAAGGAAAATTAATGGATGAAGTATAATGTATACATGAATAACATGTGTACATTTATAACATTGATTTTATTTTTATTCTAGTTGCATCATTCTAGTGTAAGATAACATAACTCTAGTAAAATCACTATTTTATTCCATGCAACACATTTTTGTTTTATGGCTTTAGCCCTAATTAAAACAACATAAGACCAAAATTCCCTAAAAAAAAGAAAGCATGGCATGATTTCCATCAGACAGCTCAGATGGTGAAGGATTATAATCACATAACAATGAAAGTTCTGTCAATATTTACTTACCTACATGTGGTTCCAGCCCTATATTGTAGTGCTTTTCTGTGAAAAAAAAAAAAGACGATGACATTAGTGATCAATTTTTAACCTCATAAAAGCATTGTCAAACACTGTAACTCAAAAGTCTTGTGCACAATATTGTAATTCGTATGACTTAAATGTTTACAACAACCCTAAACTGAAATGTTTGAGGAAAATAAATGCTTTACTGGCTTGCAAAAATGTACTTATTTGTTTCTTTGAGCCTTCAGTTTGTTCTTTTCATCCATCTCCCGGCTGGCTTTCAACAGAACTCAAACTGAGATAATTTACACCAGGCATTTGCAAGAAAATCTTGTGAATTAATTACAATCACTTACCATTTAGAAAAAGTAAATTCTCAACGCAAAAAATCTCGAGACACGGGAGGTGACATGCTTTTAAATACCAACAAAACAAGCCACACAACAGGAATCTGATTGTCTTGTATTTTTCGAGCATTATATTGAACCTAAAATTAACATAATTTATTTGTATTTTACGAAGCACGGTTTCATCACTTGGAACATTGCTATTTTTATTCTAATTAGCATAACATTCTCATTTGAATCAGTTCCGCGATATGGGTCAAATACCGATTGTTACCTCCACGTGTCTGGAGTTATGCTGAGATCTGCATTAAATAAATTGAGCCCCTATTATTTTTTCCAATTATGTTTCAGCCAAACGTGATTAAAAGATAAGTGTGAAAGCGCTGGCGTTCCCCTCCAGTAGACTGGAGCGCATCACTCTGCCTGAGGCCAAACCTTTCAACAAACAACAAAGGTTTGAAACCCCTGCGCTAAAACACATCCATCTGAATTTCCAGCACAAAATATCAAAACTCATGTTCATTTTGCCAGTATAACATGATAGTTGTAAATAACATAATTCTGGCTAGTTATGGGGACAGCTGATAATTAGACCACATTTTTACATTTTCTGTTGCAAAACTGGTGCTGAGATGTCCTGCGATGTTGCCAGAGCCATTGGCATTATTAGGATGCCATGCTGGAGTGGGTATTTGGACATTTGTGGTGGCAAACAGAAATCATCATTAGAAGAAATTTTACAAGGATAAATGATTTTTATGGTTAAACCTGGCAGCCACACTACTTTGGCATCTAAAACCCATGAAACTGAGCATTTTGAAACCACTGAAGTCCCCGTTTTAATTTGGAAATGCTGGTGTCCTGATGCAGTATAGAAGGACTCAAAGTCAAGTTTGAAACTTTTGAAAGTTTGACTTTTGAAAACTGAGACGTGGCCTTTTAGTGAGTAAAGAGGTGATGTTGCAATGCGAATTTTAAGAATATTTACGTTTTTATGGACATGGATGGATATAAATCTACTGTACAAAAGTAAATAACAACATAGGGGCACTTTAAGTTAATGGCTGTGTCTGATTTGCATACTTATATACTATGAAGTATGTGAAAAAAGTATGCAAGTAGAGTAGTATGTCCTAATGTGAGACATGCTTGAACAAACCCTTTCAGTGAGTAAAGATGTGATGCTGCAGTCTGAATGATAAGAAATTTTAAGTATTTTATGGACTTGGATGGATATAAACCTACTGTACAAAAGTAAAAAAAACAACATAGGGGCACTTAAAGTTGATGGCTGCATCTGAAATCACATACTTCTATACTAAGTATGTAAAAAAAAAAAGTATACAAGCAGAGTAGTATGTCCTAATGTGAGACATGGCTTGAACAATCTCTTTCAATGAGTAAAGAGGTGATGCTGCAATGCAAATTATAAGAAAATTAAAGCTTTAATGAATATGGATGGATATACAGTAAACCTACGGTACAAAAGTAAATAACAACATAGGAGGCACTTTAAAGAAATGGATGTGTCTGATTTGCATACTTCTATACTATGAAGTATGTGAAAAAGAGTATGAAAGCCGAATAGTATGTCCTAATGTGAGACGTGGCTTGAACAAACCCTTTCAGTGAGTAGAGTTGTTGCTGCAATGCAAATTATAAAAAAAATATATATTTTATGGTCATGGGTGTGTATAAACCTACTGAACAAAAGTAAATAGCAACATAGGAGGCACTTTAAGTTAATGGCTGTGTCTGATTTGTATACTTCTATACTATGAAGTATTTGAAAAAGAGATTGCAAGACGAGTAGAATATACAAATTCATAGTATTGGAAAAACAGTAGGTAAAAGTACCCAAATTGCACATCCAGTATATGTTATACTATCCCTTTAGTCCACGCAAGACAATTCATAAATGGCAGTGAAGCAACGAAACTAACCAGGGTAGGTCATGTGATAATTACAAATGGAGGATGTAGTACATCTAAATTTTTTGTCATACTACTCACATACATATTATATATAACATACTTTTCCTACAGTTGTGTAGTATTCTGATGTAGTACCTACTCGAGGAGTATGCAGCCACTTGCTAAATGTACTAGCACTTTTTAAATAAAAACTCTTAGTTACACTGCGGCCGAATCCCAATTCTATTTTTGTACCCCTACCCCCTTAAAAACAAGTGTGGGAAGGGGAAGGGCTTCAAAATTTACCCCTAAGAATTGAGACAGCACAACAGCACCTACACACGTCATCAGATGTCATAGCGATCTCTCGTTTCATATGAGATTAGACGATCGCGACAGCTGTAGTTATTCCATTTGTCTTATTTTTTTGGTATTTATCTTCAGGAAACCACTAAAGGCATATATTATGTTATCATAACAATCTAATGTGGCAATAAGATCATAACTGTACTGTGCATTTACACGGTGGCCATATTCATCTATGTAAACACACCAAAAACAACAATAACAATATAGCAGGCACTGTAAAAGGCTCATTCTCAGCCACTTGACTTTTCTAACAGGGTATTCGAGTGTCAGAGTGTCAGAATGTTGTGGGACTACTGTACAGGAGTTATTATTATGAATTATAGATCATGAAATTAAGCGTTTTTTATTTAGCCGTTTTTTTTTTTTTTTTTGCATGACGGTAAAACATGAATGTGGTTATGAATATATTAAAACATGTGCTTGTTTGTTGTAAAAATATGTATTAATGACAAAAAAATACTAATTTGTAGCTCTCCTTACTACTGGGTGCAGTGAAACTGCCGTTATAAAATTTGGAAATTTTCTTACCCCTTGGTTTAGAGTGTATATATCCCTTACCCTTAGCCCTACACCTTCAAGCTAAAGAGAATTGGGACACCCCTACCCCTTCGCGGGAACGCTTAAAACGAGGGGTAGGGCTAAGAGGAAGGGCTAAGGGGTAGAATTGGGATTGGACCCAAATGTACTTATGTACAAAATGGTTCCTTAGCCATTTGCAAAAAAAAAGAAAAATAATCAATCACACAGTTAAACACTTAAAGGTGTTGTCCCACAATCCCGCATTTTTGAATTATAACCTTGCCTAATTCCTTAATTGGCTTCATTAGAATGCTAGAACTACAATACTTTGAGCTCAAAAAAAGTGGTTTAGTTTGTTCCTCCATGTTTCTGTGGTCCCCGAACGCACTTTAATTGAAATTGTCCCCCATTGTTCACTCCGACAGTTTTGATTTACAGAGATAAGCGACTTTGCCGTGACCTTGGCGGGCTGTGACATGGGTCATAGGCTTAGGTGCTTTTGCAAGCATCCTCAATCAACTCGACTGGCTTGGATTAAACCGCACCATTGGCCCACAAAGATTAGTCCTTTATTTGCTCCGTCGTCTCTTTCTTCTCTGTTGGCGGCATCCTGAGGATGGGGGGAGGAAACGTGTAAACAGTGCTTCAGTCAGCAGCTTGGCAGCCCCTTTAGTTCCAAATGACCAATGTTATTGATTACATAACACTGCATGGTCCACTCCACTGCCCTTCTATTGTACGCGCTTATCAAACGAGGTGCACAAAGCAAATTCATTTACTGTTTACTGTCCCTGAGAGGGTGGAGTTCCATGTGTGAAAACATTCAGGGATATGAGCTGTCTTTGGGTTTATGCTCTTCAAATCAAACAAACAAAAAAAACTATTTTTTATTCAAAATTCCCAACTGGCAGCAATTAATGTATTTTTTCAGGGCAAAATTAATTGAGGTTTGGTAACACTTTATAATAACTACACACTATGAATCTTTTATTAAGCTTAAGCTAATAGTTAAAGGTGCAGTATGTAAGTTTGACACAGAGTGGTTGAACTAGGTATTGCACTCCTGGGTCAAAACAAACACAAACGCGGGTTGCCAGATTGAGTACAGGAATGAGTGATTTAAACTGTGTTCTAAATAAAAGCAACGACACGCGACAGAGGAAATATTTTCCATATTAAAAGGAGTTTTGGTTCTAACCATCACCTCGAGTTGATATATCGAGTTGATAAATGGCTTCTATTTATCACAGCTGAACAACAGAAACCTATGACAGTGATCACCTCAGGTAAACCCTGTGTGCTTTATTCAATGCTAAATGCTAACAATGCGAGTTTGAATGGCATTTGTTTTTGCAAAACTTTGTTTTTTACCCAGACATTTAAAAAAAGTATATTTTAGAGCAGTAATCACAATACCGTAATACAGTGAAACCGTGATATTTTTATCCAAGGTTATCATACCGTCAGAATCTTATACCGGCCCATGCCACTACAAGTAAAAAAATCTTAAAGGTGCAGTATGTAAATTTGACACCCAGTGTTTGACCTAGGTATTGCACTCCCGGATCAAAATAAACGCAAGCACGGGTTGCCAGATTGAGTACAGGAGCGAGTGATTTAAACTGTGTTCTAAATAAAAGCAACTACATGTGATTTGAGGAAATATTTTCCATATTAAAAGGAGTTTTGGTTCTAACCAACACCTCGAATTTATATATTAGAAACGGCTTCTATTTCTCACAGCTGAACATGTGAAACCTATGCAGTGATCACCTCAGGTAAACCTTGTGTGTTTTATTCAGTGCTAAATGCTAACAATGTGAATTTGAATGTCATTTTACATGACATTTATTGCCATATACTGAAAGCAGCAGCAGATAGTTCACCTCAGATCTTGAAAATACAATAAACCATTTAAAAATTGAACTGTAGAACTAAACACATATGAGTGATTCAGCATCTGCATTTAATGATGTTAAAGAGGGTAACATGTATTAAATAGATTATAAACCTTATCGTTTCGTGAGTGAGTGTTTATTCCGTGCTTCTGAATGGCTGTATTTTAATTTCTGTCATGTTTCGTTCGGTGCAAACAGCCAAATTGCTTATCACTGCGTATCTCCTCACAAAGCGTGTTGTTAAGACACGCGGTTACAACGTAACCTGCTCACCTAATGTTTACATGTGTAATATTTATATAATTTGCTAATTAATAACCTCACGTGGAACATTTTCGGTCATGTACGCATGCTTTCAGAGCCTTTCTGAATGAATGATTGAAATACACTGTTTTCCAACAAGGCAACCCGGTATGCTGAATTATAATTGGCTAAACTGGCATTGTGCAGGTTAACTTTACCTAAACAAAGACAGTGTTCCGGCACATAAAAAACATTTTCAAAGCAGAACATCTGACTTCAGCATTGTTTTTCAGTTAAACAAGTATTTATCACTTGGGATGTTTTTTTTAAATATCTGCACACATATTATGGTATTTTTATGCTTTAGAAGAGTCAACATCTTACATACAGCACCTTTAATTCATTATTTGTTAAGCATTAACTCTACATTAATAGACATTAGTAAGCAGTTTATGAATACAGCTACAAATGCTGCATTCTTGATTTGTATAACATGCATTATGTGTCATTTATAAGATATTTACAAAGCTTATACAACACATATTTTGGTAAAATGCTTTGAAATGCTTTTATATATATATTTAAAACCTCAACAATACACTCTGGGCAAATTTACTAACTTTTTGTTATGTTAGGGCGGAAAGATCCACTAAATGTAACTGCTTTAAAAATGCATCAGCTTAAAAAATATATTTTTTTGCATAAATCTGTTTATCAACCTCGGTTCTGATCAAAACTACTAAATTGCTTAGAAAATTACAGGATTTTAACTCTTTAATTGCCAAATTCATAAATGATGTCACTGATTAAGTGAAAAAACACACACAAAATGATATATTTTCAATATAAAAAGTAATTGTGGACTGGATTTATTTTTTTACTTTTAATCAAATTCTTGGATGTGTGGTTTACTATCAAAATGCATCCTGCTTTTCTCTTAAAGCTCATAAACATTTGGTGTCTGCAACATTTTTACCATTGATTGACTATGGTGATGTGCATATGCTGGATAAGTTGGCGGATCATTCCGCTGTGGCAACCCCTGATGAATAAGGGGAGTAAGCCAAGGAAAATGATGATGATGATGATGATGATGATGATGATGATGATGATGATGAT
>CAIGQZ010000379.1:23972866-23985486 GCA_903798205.1 Danio tinwini
ATGATGATGATGATGATGATGATGATGATGATGATGATGATGATGATACTAGCAGTTAGTGTCAGTCAGTGACCATATTTAAAAATGCTTTTAGGATATATAACTACTTGAAAAAAAAGCTTTTTAAATTTTGGCTTAAAATTTATGCATGGACAGTTAGATTTTCTTTTTTTAGATGCAAAATTTGATGGATGCAAGGAGAGTATAATACAGTGATCATTGATAATCAAAATATAGATTCTTAATCTATTATTATAGATTTTTAGCTGAATCAGCAGTAATTAATAAATTGCAAGTCAGCAGCAACCAGAGCACCAAGAGTCAAAAAAAGAAAACCAAACAAGAAAAACTAAATTAATAGTCATGGTATTAATATGATCATAAATTGATCAGTTATGAAGCAAAACAATCGGTCGGTATAGGAAATCTGTGCTTGTAATTATTCAGTATGCTAAAACCTATAAACAAACAGCGTCAGCTCATATGTGAGGTTTTTAGCATTTCACTTCATAAAACACCAATGTATCACCAAAAAAAAACAATGGACAATACTATTATATGCCTGTGTATGTTTTATTTACTCTCAAAGTGCCATTGACTTGCATTGCATGAATTTACAAAAATCACAGTTTTAGCTATAAACCTCATCTGAAAAGTCACCAATTTCTTGGATGGCCTAAAGGTAAGTAAATTTTAATCTTTGGGTGAATTATCCAATTAAATGAACAAAATCCTCTCTTATAGGCACTTTAATGGGATTGTGCTTTCACATAAATCTGGCCCTAAGCCTTCCGAGGTCATATTGTTGAAATTTAAGTTGATTTGGGCTCAAGAACATTGATTTGTTTTAACCCTTATGTGCTGTTTGGGATGTTTTCATCCACTCTGTGTTGATTTTGAGTCTTAATTTGGCCACAACTTTCTCTGTGTTTCAGCAAATGGGATCATTTTTGGTGACAAATCTTATTTTGACACAAATTTTGGAAAAAATGCTTTGAAATATATATAACAATACACAAATTTACTAGCCTTGCGTTGTGTTGGTGGCTGTTTTTGTCCCTTTGACTTCCATTATAATAAAAAAATGTCTTTATAATGGAAGTCAATGGGGCAAAAACAGCCCCTAACATAACAAAAGGGTAGTAAATTTAAATGTATTGTTATATAGATTTGTAAAATTAGGATTACAAAGACATGACACCATATAATTATGCATTCTTATTTGTTAGTTGTTTTTCTTGTTAGAAAGAGGAACAAATTTGTCAATTTTGCTATTGATCATCAGTTCATTAAAAAACTGTGATTATAATGGAGATCAATGGGGCATAAACAGCCACTAACATAACACAAGGGTAGTAAATTTGAGCAATACACAAGGGTTAAAACAATATAAGAGAGTAAAATGTAAGTGGATGAGAGAGCTTTTGGGGTGAACTATCCCTTTAAGAAGTTACCACACAAGTCATGTGTCTAATGCATTCATTGGCTTCCATCATTAGAGCCGGTAAGTCTCACTGAAGTGTGAAGTGAGTTTATTTCACATTAACGCTGTTCATTCCAGTGACCTTGCTTACTGTAATTGATATTAATTGCCTGTCACATATCTTGTTCTGTATACATACTTGGCCGAATCTTTGCTCTCCTGCTTTCAAGCCGCATAACACCATGAATTATTGAAAAATCATATATTCCTCATGCCTAGTCAAGAAAAAATTGATTGTGGAGGATAAAGCTGTCAAGCTGCTTACACTGGCCTGTAGCTGCTTTACTGTAGCGTTTCAATCCAAATAATCGAATGATTCACAGAGGCCATTGATCCAATGAACCAAGTTATGAATAGAATTAAACGTGCTCTGTCTGAAATGGGGAGGTATGAACAACGTTTGGAATTATTTAAAGAAATAAACATGATATTTATGGTTTTTGCACATTATGTCAGTCTATAAAATAGTAAATATTGGCTATGCATCTTACATATCATGCAGGATCTGAATAGTGTGTGCTATATAAAAACCAAGTTATAAATTGTAATGAATGAAAAACAATTATGTGAGTTTACATTAAGCAAATGCTTTTATCTAAAGCAAGTTGTATTGAATTAAAGGCATACATTTTTAATTAGTTAATGTATTCTTTAAAAATCTAACTCGTGACCTTGGCCTTACTTAACCGACTGAGCTACAGGAATACATAAATAATAATAAATGTTATATACACATCAATCGAAAAAATTAAGAGAGCACTTGAAAACTCTCAGTTTCTCAGAATGGGATGGATTTATTTTGTATGTGTTTAAATAATATTTCCTCCAAATACAATATTCTTATTTAGATTTTTTTTGTTATATATAATATATATATATATATAATGGCAATTGGTCAAATGTTTTCTTATGTTATGATTGAGGTTATTGCAACAAATATTGCTTTCTTACGTTTTCTGAAATGAAAACAATGTGTTGTTTATTTATTTATTTAAACAAATTTACAGCTTACTCAAAAATTCCAAAATAAGCAAAGTTTTACTCACCCTTATGTTGTTCTGGAACATGTCATATTTTTCCCCAGTGGTAAATTATGTGAAAGGATGTCCTTGCTTTTCTTTACCCTTTAATGACAGTGAATGGAGAATCAGGTCTGTCAAGATCCTGAATGACAAAAAAGGTGAATTAAAGTGAAATAAATGTCACAGATTATAATTTATAGACTATATAGGCTAGATATACTAGCAGATTTACTAATAATGTAAACTAATTTAGATTTCTTTTATATTTAGATTGTTTGTGTGATTGTTTTCCCATAAAATGACAATTGGTCTAAACACCAAATGTTTTATTATGTTAACATTGGAGTTTTTGCAACAAATATTACTTTCTTACCTCTTCAAAAGTTAAAACAATGTTTTGTCTAAAAATAAACATCTTTTTTTATCAGGGGCGACATGGTGGTATAGTGGTTAGCACTGTCACCTCCCGGCAAGGTTGCTGGTTCGAGTCCGGGCTGGGCCAGTTGGCATTTCTGTGTTTGCATGTTCTTCCCGTGTTGGCGTGGGTTTCCTCCAGGTGCTCCCCCCACAGTACAAAGACATGCGCTATAGGTGAATTGGATTAACTAAATTGGCCATAGCGTATGAGTGTAAATGTGAGAGTGTATGGGTGTTTCTCAGTACTAGGTTGCGGCTAGAATGGCATCTGCTACGTAAAACATATGCTGGAATAGTTGGTGGTTCATTCCGCTGTGCCAACCCCTGATAAATAAGGGACTAAGCCGAAAGAAAATAAACGAATGAATAAATCATTTTATCATTTTGACCAATGATCATTTTATGCTCTAATTGGCAATATTTGTTTATTTTAAATAAACACATGACTATAAATCAAAGATGTATTTATTGTCACATCATGTGTTTAGTTTAAAATTAATCTAAACACCTGATAAATTCAATTAACATCAATTAACAAAAAAAAAAGGTAAGACATAATTTACAATCTATAAAGGGCTAGATTTTCACATTTAGAGGTTTTTTTTGTTAGTTTTTTTTTGCATGAAATAACAATTTAATAAAATATCAAACATTTTCTTGTGTTGTCGTTTGGGTTATTGCAACAAATACTGCTTTCTTACCTTTTCAGATGTTAAAAAATGTATGATACATGATAAATATAATAAATATTATAAATATTATAAATATTATATATATATATATATTTAAATTGGATATTATATTTATGTATTGCTACATCATGTAATTATAATTGTGTACAATATTAGTAAGACTTTAAATAATGAGCTATTAGTTAATGTTAGTTAATTTATTTACTAACATGAACAAACAATTAGTAATACATTTATTACTCTATTTTTTCATCTTTGATGATGTTAGTTAATGTTAAGTTAAATAATGTTAGTTCATGTTAACACAGTACAATAACTAATGTTAACAAGCAGGAATTTGGATGTTAATAATGCATTAATTAATGTTGAACTATGATTAATAAACTGCTTTACAAGATTATTCATACTTAGTTAATGTTGGTAAATACAGTAACTAAAGGAACATTATTCTAAATTGTTATCAAAATGTTAGGTATTATAAAAATTGGTAATATATTTCAATGTATTAACAGCGAACTAAAAATGATACAACTAAAAACATTTAAATTAATACATTATATTAATTGGTAACACTTTACAATAAGTGGTAACATGAATTGATAGTTAACAATACTTTAACTAATGCATTATAACCTTTACTAATGCATTATTAAAATCTGAATTCATGCAGTTAACGAACAACAAACAATGTATTTTCTGTAACTAACATTAACAAACACGAATAAATACTGTAATAAATGTATTGTTTTTTCATGTTAGAAAGTGCTTTAACTGCCATTAACTAATGCAACCTTATTGTGTAAAGTGTCAATAATTAATTAATAGATTATATTAATTATGCTTAATGACAAACTACCAGTGCTGATGGCTGTTTAATTGTTGCCTAAAGTATATTTTTCGTTCTAACACCAAAATTGTCACGATCTGCTCGTTCCTGCAGTCCCAGTCACCGCACTCAGTCACCATCCACCACACACCACACCCGTGAACCCTCACCAGACTACTAATTACCCACACCTGCATCTGCAATCACTAGCTCACTATACATACTCACCTCATTCATTCACTTATCGGCTGGAATCAAAGTCGGATGGTCGACTCTCCTGATTTCTCCTGTGCTCTTCCGTGGATGTCTTCTTTTCTCCTGTGGATGCATATACACCTGATTAACAGAAGTGACTATTATTTTTATTGGTGTTTACCCAAAAACTGAACTTACTATATGAACTGTGTGTGAGATAGCTCTCCCTCTTCTACACCACTCACCTGCTTCACCTCTCTGCTAATGTAGCATCGCACAAATAAATACCCTTGAAGTTAATCCTGCTTTGTCTTCCTTGTGTGACCGTGACAAAAATGAGTGCCGTTCTAACACCAAAATGTTTGTATCAGCCCAGTCATACTTTAATTCTATTTACAGATCTGTTGGCGGATGAGATTCAAAGCAACAGTCTTAAAAACTATAACCTAATTGTTTTATGTTCAATTTGTTAAGTTAACTTAATTGATTTGTGTTGGGACAACATGAATGAATTGTGTGGAACCCTGCATTTTTTTTACAATGTGTCTCATGCTCACCGTAGGACAGTCGAGTTGAGAGAAAGAGATAATTAAAGGACTATTTAGAGGAGCCAGACTTGAGCAGAATCCTGGAAGTGGAAGCCTTTGAAGACTTCCATCCTAATCCCGTCTGCACCCGTGCCGCCCTCCGCAGCTTTAATTCCTGAAGTCTAAGCCCTTCTCCTGCCGAATTCAGACAGAGGGTCAATGCAGAGCGCAGAGATAGAAGTCTTGCTTTGTTAGGATTGAAAGGAAACAAATCACACCGTATATAACCTGAATATACGACATTAATCCAGTATGGATAGTAAGAGGATAGAGACTTATTGTTGGGGAATTCACGCCTGAAGTTGAATGCTTGTTTTATTCTAATAATGGGCTACGCTTAGCATTGTTTGGGTGCTCAACGGTCGATTGTTTTGCAGCTGTAAGTGGGTTGTCAATATCCTCCGAGTAATATCGAAAGCCAACTGGTATAACACTGGCTAAGACTAATCCAGGATTTAAAAGAGTTTTAGCATCAGCAGGACCGTGCTTGGTTTAATTTTTTCAGACTGAGGATAGCAATCAATAAGTAATCAATGTAAAAAATGTAATGTTTCACATCACGGCCGATCAGCCAACGGTGAAATGAGGAACGCTTCACTGAGGATTTTCTCAAAGATCCATAAAGGCGGACAATATATTTCATGTTTGTCCTGGCATTGTGTTAGAAGAATGACTGTGGTCGTACTTCTTAAATGGGCGCCACTTTTGATTTACACGCCAACAATAAGAAGCTCTAGAAAGATAGATGGAGACGACAAGTGAGAAATGGGGGGTGATTTGTGCTCGAGGGCTGCTCTTTCTTTAAGAGTAAAATAAAAATGAGAGAGATTAATGCCTTGAGATATGAATCGGAACCAAAGTGCTCATTTGCTTTTAAAACAAAGACAAATTTATGAGAGTGCTAGTCAATATGTGGGATACACCACTGGACAAAGGTCAGGGTAAAGGAGGGGTTATATCAATGATCATTAACATACAAGTCAGAGGTTGGTCATGTGATACAAATTTCATCACCTATTGGTTCTGAAAGTCTTTGAAATTGCACAAAAAGGAACTGGTGGCAGGGGAATAGTTAGTTTATGTATAGCTTATTGCCCTTTTTTGATGTTTCAAAGAAAGAATTATGCAGGTTAACAAAATAAATAAAATTTGGAAAGACTAAATGAATAAAAATGTAATATTAAGTGTAACAATAGTTTATTTACCAAAAACGTATTAGACATATTAGGTCAAGAATAATTTAATGACATTTTAAAAGACTATTAAGTGCAACAATACTAACACAGTGACACTTTAGAATAATGGTCCATAAGTTAGTTATCTAATGTATTTACTAACATTAACTAAGGATGAAAAATCTTGTAAAGCATTTATTAATCAAAGTTCATGAACTAATGCATTATTAAAATCCAAGGTTGTGCTTGTTAACATAAGTTACTGCACAGTGAGTTTAAATGAACTAACATGAACGATTGTTATTACTAACTGTTATTAACGAAGATGAATAAATGCCATAACAAATGAATTATTGTTTGTTCATGTTAACATATATATTAATTAATGGAGCTTTTTTAGTGTTACACAAAATACTAATAATTCATTTTCATTTTAAACCCTTTTATTTTGCCACCGTCCTTCAAACTACATGGTTTTAGCCATATATGCAGACACCAAAATGGGATATTTTAAACTTTTTAAAATGAAATTAAATCTTATTTTTAACAAAGATATATTAAATTATTCAAAAGTGACAGTAAAAATATTACAATGTAAAAAAAATGGTTCCATATTTCAGAATTCACCATTTCCCCCCTTTTATTTACGGTTATGAATTGCATTATGGGATCTTGGTCTCTGTTCTGTCAGCTTCTGATGTTAAAAATTTAATTCTACAGATTAACAAAGACTTTTACTGACATTTTAGTAGTCTGAAACAATATATTTAATAAGAAATGATATATAGAAAATAAAATTAAAAAAGTACAGTTTATTAACTGGTTTGTGTACCATACTTTACAACACCAATACAGACAATATATCATTTCAAACTGAACAATATCAATACAAGTAACTTCCTCAAACTTTTTAATATCCAAAATTGTTGGAGAAAAGATTCATTCATTCATTTTCCTTCAGCTTAGTCCCTTATTTATCAGAGGTCACCACAGCGGAATGAACTTATCCAGCATATGTTTTACACAGCGCATACCCTTCAAGCTGCAACCCAGTACTGGAAGACATCCATACAAATTCATTCACACACATACACTACGGCCAATTTAGTTTACTCAATTCACCTATAGCACATGCCTTTGGACTGTGGGGGAAACCAAAGCACCCGGAGGAAACATGCAAACTCTACACAGAAATGTCCACTAGCCTAGCTGGGACTCGAACCAGTCTCAAAGTTGCTGTGAGGTGACAGTGCTAACCACTGAGCCACCGTGTCGCCCAAGGTCCCATAATGCAATTCAAAATAAGGCATATATATATATATATGAATCACACACACACAAAAAATACTGATATTTTTGTACACAATTTGACCCAAATTATGTATTTCAAATAAACTCATATCTTTTGAATCACAGCTTCACATTTATTAATATTTGACTGTATTTGTGACCTAATAATGCAGAGGCTTCTGACTGGTAATTAGAAATGGTATAGGTAATTAGAACTGGTATAGAAATCAGATCTTTTAGTGGAAAATAATGTTTAACATGACAACAATAATAAGTTTAGATCTGATTAATCATGATTTAAGCTCTTTTGTGATCTTCCGACCTATTTCATGGCATCATAAAGCAATCAAACAAAAAATACATCAAATTATTTTTAGGCAAAATATATCAACTGTGGAAATGTAAAAAAAAATTGCAAAGATTAACCAAATCTGAGACAAATAAGACATAAGATTGTGGCAATAATTAGCAAAACATCTATATACTGTAGATCACTTTAAATACAAAATAATAAATGACCACATTTATCGCAACTGAAATAAAGGTGAAGTGCATGCAGTGTAGATCGCTTTACGGTTTGTGTAGCAAAGCAGTGGGCCACCCAGAAACGTGAACGGGATCAAAAACAGCAAATGTGCCAAAATCCTCTTACAAATCATTGAGTGGTTTGACGTCTCCTGCCCGATCTATCACTCTCCGTGACACAGTCTGCCCTACATCAGTCTGACCTTTTGAAAAACCAGCTGTTCCTTTTCGCAAAATGTGACCAGAGGGGTGGTTTTGCCAGACACCAATTGATTAGACGAGCATTAATCAAACAGAAGGATTATCCCCTTCCATTTCTATAGTAAACCAATTATAGCTCTCATCGCTGAGGAAGGTTAACTGGCTGGATGGGCAATCCGTTTAAACAGCTGACGCTTGAGATGTGTGAGAAGGTGTGGAAGATGGACTTGTGGGGGAGACGAGCACGAACGGACACAATTGACCATTAAAGTTAATTGAGAAAATGGCCTTAAAAGGAACATAAGATTCAAGGATGCATGGCAACCGCCATACTCATCCTGAAAATGGCCCTGATGTTGTTTTGTGCCGGACTGGGGGAGGCCAGATTGAAGCTTCGCTCTCATTAATGGATTTCATGGCTTTAATGATGATAGCCACTTCTTAAAACTTAATGATCCTTTGCATTTTCAGCACAGCTTAAACTGACCTTGTTTAGGGCAACATTGAGTCATCACACCAGACTCCATAAAATTTTATCTGGTTCAATAAGCCATAAATCCTTAATTTGGGGGGAAAGGTCCATTGCGGTTTAATTGTCTTTTTATTTGGTCCAAACACTTGATTGTTTCCTAGCCGAGAATGAATGAAGCTGTATTTAAAGTGGAAGTGTTAATAAATTTCTTGCACTGCCATTGAGATGCACTGCTACTTTTTGTGGCTTTATTATTGTGGCTACTGTAATGTAATTACTTTCTTCAGGTAGGCAATCCTGGATCTACTGGTGTTAAGATAAAATTATCAACCCAGGCTCATTGTGAATACATACCCCTGGCTACATTCTGGGGAAAGAGAAATACGTAATCGGAGGTACGTCTGCTCGAAGTTTTGGTTTTTGCAAATCCACCAGAGGCCACTGTGTACACTTTCTGATGATCACAAAATCCTCTCGCTAAATCCACTCAGGCCGACCAGGCCAGCTTGCAGTCAACTGACTAACTGACCCACCCACTCCTTTCCTAAACTCAACCGATAGTGTTTTCAAAAGCAATCAAGAAAAAGAAAAGCCATTGCGGCCACATGATTTCTCCTAGTTATCAGCCTGTTATTTATTTATTTATTCATTGCTTTTGTTTTACCTGATTTGTGGAATTGTTCTTCGCCAGACTCAAACTCCGTAGTCGCAGTCAACTCCGCTATGTGTCCCAAGTCTGCCGACGTATGTGGCGAGCTACTAGGCAAACTGGTAACACCAAAAAAGCCATCTACACAGAGGTAACAGTCAGCTGGTAGCGCTAAAATGACAATCCAGGCTCATTCTGAAATTGTACCACCATATACATTTATATACATGCTTTTTTTGCAGCTTTTTTTTTTGCAAATCCACCAGAGGCTGCTGTGTATGCTTTTTGGGATCTCAAATATCTATCTTAAGTGCCATTCGCGCTTGCTGTTCTCGCGTAAATCCACCAGAGGCCGCTGTTGACTGACTGACCAATCGACTGACCAACCCTCCTCCTTCCCTAAACCCAACCAACAGTGTTTTCAAAAGCACCGATTGACCCGCCAACCCACCCCCCTAAACTTAACCTACAGTGTTTTCAAAAGCAATTCAGAAAAAGCAAAGCCCTCACTAGATTTTTACCACGTTTTCAGATTTAACCACATTCTCATCCTGTTATTTACTTGTTTATTTTATTTTTTTGGCTTTTGTTTTTGTCTTACCCACTTTCTGAAACAGTTTTTTGCGTGACTCGAACCCAGTCGTCTTAGTCAACTCCTCTCTGCATCTCAAGTCCACTGATGTACATGGCGAGCTACTAGTCAAGCTGGTGACATCGGGAAATCTGTCCATATGGAAGTAAGCGGTCCTGCTGCCCGGTAGCGTTCGTTTTTTTGAGAAGAAATGCAACCATACATACTTCTGGCTACATAATTCGTGATCTCCAGAAATGTATATAGAGTATACATAGGTAGGCATAGATATTTTTTTTCATCTATATTAATCTCACTGTAATCTTGGAATTAATCTAGATTAATCTAGATAAAAATTGCTCATTTGAATTCTGCCGAAGGCATTCAGAATATGTGTGCTAGCCAAATAATGACAAAATATAGGTCTTTGAGAAAGGGTTTCTCAAGCCAGGTGGCGCATTAGACCAGGGACTCATCTCCAAAATTCATCACAAACTGCTTGAGAAACTGTTCTACTATGATAATTGGTGATGAAAATAAATGATGTTCAGTAAAATGTACTTGTGTTTACTAACTGTTTATTCAGTTAAACATGAATTTTGAACTCATAACTGAACTAAACAGAAATGGAATTAAGACGTGGAGTATGCATATATTAGTGGCATTATTGAAGTAAACACCGCAATTAAACTATTACCGTCATGTAGGGCTTTTTGCCATATTTTCTGACAAGATCCACACACGCGGTTGTCAGTAAAGGACCGCACATGCACACATTGCGTAATGTGGAAGTTTTTTTCTTTTATTTGGCTTGTGTTATTAAATTCCATAACTCTTACCAGTCCTGCTTATTTGCATCTTATTTGCAACTTTAAGAATAGATTAACGGCGATATTTTTTTTTATCGCACGATAAGAGTCTTGCGTAAACACAGCACTCTAACTACGAAAACAGCCCACCACTAACATAGAGCTACATTTTCAGAATGAGCCTATGTTGTAACATCAACAGAAGCCATCAGCACCATCATACCACCCCATAGTATTAATTTTATAGACGAAATGAAGCCAGACATACCTCTGGCTACATAATTTGCGCTCTCCAGAAATGTAGCCAGGGGTACATATCCACAATGAGCCTGTGTTGAAAATTGTACAAGTGAAAATAAAAATACAGAGTTCTAAACCCAACCCAAATTAACAAGTGATGTTTTTAATAAACTAAGTAAAACTGCAGCTTAACATATAAGTAATTAACATGCATTTTAATTGCAAAAACAGTGGCTGACATTTGCATAATAACTTGTGTTGATCTATGGGGGAAATGTTATATGAGTTTCAAGTGAATAAACAATAACTGAATTTTCTTTTTTTAAAGGCAAATTATCTGAAACGATAACAATTATCAAAAGACAATTATTTTAGGGAGAGTTGCATTTAAAATCAGATTTTTCTGACTTCTAGGCACTACATTTTCTGTTGTCTGTCATTCAAGTTCACACTGTCTTTGGAGAGTTTACTGTTGCTTTCAGGCATCTTTGATGTGGAATATCACAAACTTTATGTTTGGAAGGAAAAGGAAAGTATACTTTGTGCTGCTCACTAGTTAGCGTCTCTCCTCAACATATCTCTTGCATGATTGATCATATTCCACTGCAGAGTTTATCATCTATTAATTTGAGCCAAAACAACATGAATTAATAATATGTATATTCATCATCACCTCCCAATAGTACAGTACTGAACTAAAAACATGTGGACAGCTTCTTTTAATCCTGTCCTGTTTCATATATTGCACAAATTGAGGTTTTAAAAAACAAGAAATAATTTACTGTGTGGTGCAGAAGTAATTCACTTGCCTGTACAAAGCCCAGTCCTGAAAATTCACTGCTAAGCCAAGCCTGGTGATCCTTTGGCATCTGAATAGGAGCAAATCTCTGCAACATGTTCCAGCATCTAGTGGAAATCGTTTCTCAAAGAGAGGAAGCTGTTAGAGAGTTGCACATGGTTTAGAGATTGTGTCCAACAAGCAAGTGTCCAACAAACAAATATGAGTGTGAAGTTTGGCTGACCGCATACAGTTCATATAGTGAAGAACCTGATCATCAGGGTTGTAGGCATTCAAAATTAATTTCCACTTCACTTCTAAATTCAATTTTAAATAAGGTGGCAAAGAGGTGACTTACATTTAAATGTAAGATGTAAAATAGATATGATAAAAATTTATTAAATTGCAAACAGAAAGTTGTAATGATGGATGGATGGCCAGATGGCCAGATGAATGGATGGGCGGACGAATCAAAAACAAGAGTTGGTTGGTTGGTTGGTTGGTTGGTTGGTTGGTTGGTTGATTGGTTGATTGATTGGTTGATTGGTTGGTTGCTTGGTTGCTTGGTTGCTTGGTTGCTTGGTTTGTTTAATAAAGGTGGATGGATTAATAAATAAAATAATTGAAATATAGAATAACGAATGGATGGATGGATGGATGGATGGATGGATGGATGGATGGATGGATG
>CAIGQZ010000379.1:23996093-24035295 GCA_903798205.1 Danio tinwini
TATATATATACACAGTACAAACATATATAATTTACAGCATTGATTAACTTTACTACAATTATTTACTGTTGATTTTAGAGTGAAATGGTTTCATTGTACACATTAAATAAATTACAAACTTTACAGATTATTTAATTGAAATGAATAGAAAAGTAGGTGGATGGTGAGGTAAAAGATAAAAGTGGCAGTTAAAATTGCTTTTTACTTTTAAAAATTCATCTAAATTCCTTATATTTCATATTAAGATATTGTCTTGCACACTATTTTTAAGATTTCTTACATTAAAATGTATTTGTTTTAATTTTTTTAAATAATATTGCACTGTAATTTTCTTAATAAATAAAATAAAAAGCTTTTCAAAATGTTATATTTTATAATAAATATTTTTGTATTGTTTATTTTTACCAATATTTTATTATTTACAATTTTGGAGTGAAATGGTTTCATTGCAAAAATGTAATAAATGTAATAAATTCCCATAATTACAAAATAATCAAATGAATAAAAAAAATCTAAATTAATAGAAAATAACATCCAGAAAGAAAAATTATATATATAACAGTTTATATTAAATTGTGACATAAAAATATCTAAACTCACTATATTTAATAATAAGATATCATAGTGTACATTATATTAATAATCTTACAAACAAATATGTTTGTTTTATTTCTAAGAAGAAAATACAAGGAAACCAATAGTACACTGTAATAAAGAAAAAGAAAATGCTTTTAAATGTATATTTCAAAATTATACATTTTTATTTTAAGGTATTGCTAATTTTTACCATTATGATTTACTGCCAATGAAATTGTTGTGTAAATGAAATAAACATTGCAATTATTATTTTTTAATGTTTAATATTTATAAACATCAAACATCATATAAACAAGCAAAACAACTTGTTTAACACGTGATATATGGTTGTCAACAATCTGTCAACTCTCAATTTTGCTTTTCAATAACGGAGCTGACGGTCAGCATGAAACCACCCAGTTCAAAGTTAAATACTAGACTTGTCAATATTTTAATACATTCTGACATGGCAGTAGCCTACACAATATTTTATGTGTGAGAGAAATAACACACGCTGAAAAAAGGAAGATGAAAGAGGTTGTGTACCAAAACATAAATAACACCTCAAATCACATCTAACAAATAAATACAAAATATATACATAAATTTATTTGCATTTGTATAAACATACAAATAAATAAATATACATAAACATCAGTGTAAACCATGTAGCCTCCGCCATGTCTGGTAATAATCTGCACATTGTTTGCCAATACTCCATCTATATGCATACAAGGTGTATTTGTTATATGAAATTCTCATTCACAAGCTCTAGATTCCCCCCGAATACATAAATTACAGAATATATAATGGAAAGGCGCAGAAAATAAGCTGGACTCTGGGTGGTGGAGGGGTAGATGAATGATTTAAGCGGCAGTTGATATTGCATTGTGATTGACAGGGTTAGATGAACACGCTCCTCTATTCAGAACTCTCTTTTTTTTCATTTAATGAATTCAATAAACGCCTTTCCCTTTTCTCAGAGGTAATAATTTCAGATTACACATAAACATTTAAATTCAAGCTAAATTGTTATGCCAGTAATGTAATTTGTACACACAGAAATAAAGCTACAAAAACTGCTGTCATTTGCTGTTTGTATCCAAAAGGTTTCACACTGGTATACTAAAGCTACATATTAATAGATAATAATTATTTCAAATAGAAAACTTTTCGACTTTTCAGGTACTACTATTTACTTTAAAGCAGTGTTTCTCAACCACATTCCTGGAGGACCACCAGCACTGCAAATTTTGGATGTCTCCATTGTCTGTCACACCCATTTCAGGTCTTTCAGTCTCTGCTAATGAGCTGATCATTTGAATCAGATGTGTTTAGTTAAGGAGACATGTTAAATGTGCAGAGCTGGACGTGGTTGAGAAACAAAATCGCCTACTACTCAGTAAGTACTGCATTTGAATTTAAACATACTACTAATTCGTTAGAAAAGTACGTTCTATACAGTATGAATGTGAGCAGTATGGATGGAATTTGGACGTACTACAGCCACCATTTTGTCACGGTCAATTGACCTGACCATGTCAGTTGCATTGCTTCACTCCCATTCATGTATTCTCTTGCGGGGCATCATGGGATAGCACAGCGTGTATGGGATCAAAGAGCATAGAATTACCAAGAGGCGACACTCTAGTGAGATTTGGGAAACAGCCACTAGATGGCGCAGTGGCCATTTTGGAATGAAAATTCCAATAGAACATCAGCATATTATAAGTCTGTAAAATAAACTGTTAAATGTGCTGATGATTGTGATAGTAAGTGTTGTATTGTCGTCTTTCAGGTTGCATCTCAGCTTTAATGCGCTTTTTAAATAAATAAATAAAAAATAAAGCAACTGCTTGCAATTCCATAGCGACAGCAATAAGATCCAATGGACAGCCGACCGCTTTCACTCCACAAGGGCGGAATCCGAGGCTGTTGGCTGTTGCTGGGCGCTGCTGTTGCAATGGAATGTTCTATTGAGTGTCGCCACTTAGTCATTCTAAGCTCTTTGATGGGATGCGCACTACAGAATCTTGATGGAAGTAGTAGGTCATCCTGGTACTTCTCGCAAACTAATTTTTGAATTCTATAAATACAGACATTAGGTGCATCCCAAATCGCATACTTATGCACTATTCTACGCCATTTTGTAGTATAAATAGTGTAAGTAGTGCGTTCACACTGAAAACTCTAAAAATAATCAGTGTGTTTAATTACTTGGATGATGATGGACACTTCATGCACTCAACGACCGAGCTTTGCTCACTTAGTGGAAGGGGTGGAGCTATCTGGCTCACATGTTGGATAACTTTATTTATTTTGGATGGTGAAAGCAAAATTCTCCTACGAGAGTGATTATAGCGCCTCCCGATGGTGAATGTGGTTATACTCATGACAGGTATTATTCGGTACTTTGGTCATTTATTTGACTTATTTGGCAACCGTCAAACGTCATCAGGGAAATGGTTTGAACTTCCGCTTAGTAAAAACACATTAGTGTTCTATTTGAGACGACACTACATACATATACTATGCTGTTGAGTGTGTAAGTGCATAAGGACATAGTGCATAGTGTGCCATTTGAGACGCAGCTATACTACTCGGGTCATATACAGATTTTAGCGTACTATATAGTATGAAAGTATGCGATTTTTAATGCAGCCATGGCCTTAAAGGAACCAGTATGTGCCCTTTAAGTATAAACATGTATATGTAAATACACAAATTGACAATGTATGTACAGGTATATTACTATATACAATATTGTTTGTATAGGCCATTTTGAGGGATGTAAACAAAAATATTCATTAACTCAAATTTCATTCATTAATTCAGCTTAGTCCCTTTATTCATCAGGGGTCGCCACAGCGGAATGAACTGCCAACTTATCCAGCATTTGTTTTACACAGCAGATGCCTTTCCAGCTGCAACCCAGTACTGGGAAATATCCATATACACTCATTCACACACATACACTACGGCCAATTTAGTTTATACAATTCACATATAGTGCATATCTTTGGACTTGTGGGGGTAACCGGAGCATCCGGAGTAAATCCACGTGAACATGGAGAGAACATGCAAACTCCGCACAGAAATAGCAAATGACCCAGCCAGGACTCAAACAAGCAACCTTCTTGCTGTGAGGCGACAGTGCTAAGCACTGAGCTACTGTGTCGCCCTGTATTTTTTGTTTTACATTTTTTATTTCTTTAGCTTCTGAGAATCCTAAAAGAGTCACATATTGATAAATAACGTTATGATAGCTGTTATAACATTAAGTTATAATTGAATTGCCTCTTGTTAGTTATGAAATAGTTTGATAACAAGCAGGAAATGTTCATGGGCCAATGACATCACCACATTGAAATGGTCATATTATGTGCAAATTGAAATGTAAATTAAATATGTTGTTAAATAATTAAAAGTGTACACGTGCATACCAAATAAAATAATGCTTTAACTAAATAATGACAGAGACCAGATCAAACTAAATTTACAATAGTGATTTTGCATATTTAGAAAGCATAAGTCAAATAAGTACCACTGTACTTTAGTGAAAATAAAATCTCTAAATATGGGTGAAATAAATCACAGCTGACAGCGGTGAAGAATAATAACAACCAATGTAAGATTGGTTGTTTTGCTGTAAAAAATGCTGAGTTCCACACAATAGATTTGTGTTGGGTCAACATGAAGGAATTAGGTCAACTTTGTTTTTTTTTTGTTTTTTTCTTTTCAAATTTAAGTGGATTGAACATAAAACAATTAAGCTGTTTTAAGGCCAAAAAAACTCAAGAATTGTGTTGTTTTAGCTTATTTTAAATAAGTAGGTTGAACAAACAATAAACCATTTTTGGAGCGTGTGAGGCTTAATTCACCTTTTAATATGATTCTTCACCTAAATATGCCTGATAATATTATTATTTTATTTACTTTTTATTATATATATGTATATATATATATAATCTATTGTTACACTGAATAACAATCTAGAGTCTTTTGTAAATCATGGTTAAAAACATAAGAACTCATCAGAGATGACTGCACCACACATTGTCCCATTGCCTCTATTATTAGTCTAAACAAAGGAATCTTTATATGCACCTTGAGCCAATTAGAAGTGGTTTTGGCAACACCCCATCTCTTCTCAGAGAGAAGCCTGACAGAAACAGAAGGAATCAATGTTTTTCCTCTGGTCATTGGAAACAGCTGTCCTGCTGTCCCACTGCACTGAAGAGATGCCGAGTTGATGCCAAAGACATCAGATTCATCCAAAGAGGGACCAACCCCCACCACATAAAGCCCATCATCTACATGAATCCTATTATCATAGACTCTTGCTGCAGACAACATGCAGAGTTGGTTTTATACTTACAGTGAGGAAAATAAGTATTGAACATGTCATGTTTTTTCCTGGGAATAATATTTCTAAAGGAGCTGTTGACAGATTTTGGTAAAAACCCAAACAATACAAACATAAAAAAATAAAATAAAATAAAAAAACTGAAAATGTTGTTGTGTAATAACAATGAAACGGCACAAGGAGAAACTACTGAACTACTAAAACGTATTAAATACTTTATATAAAAGATTTCAACAGAGTGTAAAAATGCTGATGGTTCTGTGGGTCTCGTCAATCAAATCTGATCTTTTCAATTCAATTCATCTTTATTTGTATAGCGCTTATACAATGTAGATTGTGTCGAAGCAGCTTCACATGGAAGTTTATAGTGAATTGAAACAGGGTCAGTTCAGTTTTCAGAGATAAGTTCAGTTCAGTTTAGCTCAGTTCAGTGTGGGTTAATAATCACTACTGAGAGTCCAAACACTGTGGAGCAATTCCATCGGTGCGCAGCTCTACAGATCCCGAACCATGCAAGCCAGTGGCGACAGCAGCGACGAAAAACTTCACCAATTGGCAAAAGTGAAGATCTTTTCTTTGTGTTTCATATTGGATTTGGATCAGGAGATTGGCTGGGCCATTCCACAGCTTGATTTTCTTTATCTGAAAGCATTTGAGAGTTTCTTTGGCTGTGTTTTGGATCATTGTCTTGCTGAAATCTTCACCCTGTTTCACCTTCATCATCCTGGTAATGTAGATGTTGAACTGAAGCAGCTGATGTTAATTTACAATGAGGAAGAGCAGGGGCTGTTGCCTGAGCTTTCATTGCCTTTCTACACCTCCCTTTTTTCATGTGTTCAATATTATTTCCCTGCGTCATTTCATTCACATAACTTGATGTATAAACTAATTAGACTAGTTTTCTTTGCATGCATGGATTTTTTTTGTTGTTATTAACATCCGGTGACAATTTTAAGTCAACAGCACCTTTAGAATTATTCCAGCAGGCACATAACATCATAAGACGTTAATGTTAGGTTAGATTTAGGTAGTGGCGTCAGGTGAACAAAATTCAATGTCTGGCCAGCATCTAAGGACAACGTTACGTTGATGTCCAATAACGATGTCAAATAATGTTGATATTTGGTTGATTTGAGCTTGTGTTGGGCCAACATCTTAAACCATGGGTGACCAACCCTGTTCCTGGCGATCAACGTTCCTGCAGATTTCAGCTCCAACCCTGATCAAACACACCTGAACCAATTAATTAGAACCTGAGGAGCGCTTGATAATGACAGGCAGGTGTGTTTGATATGGGCTGCAACTGAAAACTGCAGGAAGGTCGATCTCCAGGAATAGGGTTGAGCACCCCTGTCTTAAACCAATGTCATATTGGCATCAAGTACTGCCATTTATTCATCAGATATGGCAATCAAAATTCAACGTCTGATAGATGTTATAGTGGTAACGTCCACACAATATCAAGATGTAACATTCATTAGATGTTGATATTTGGTTGATTTTTGGTTGGACGTTGGACATTGATGTCAGCCTAACGTTGGGTTCTGACGTCAACCCGATTTTTATTTCCAAACAAAATGCAACGTCCCCACGACGTTGGGGCACAACGTCAATCTAATGTCATGTTGACGTCCTGTGCCTGCTAGGATGTTTTTTGAGAAAAACGGTGACTTGTTCATTACTTATTTTCTCCGCTGTATATATCAGTCTGATCTCACAAGGAAACGTAAGTATTTTACGTTTTGTCAGTTTAGTGGCTAATTCGTACGAATTCGTACAAGTTCAGTCGTACAAAAATGTACGATTTTAAAAAGGAAGCGTGGCACCTAACCCCACCACTAACCCCAACCGTCATTGGGTGATGAGCAAATCATACTAATTTTTCCGAATTAGATTGTACACATTTATACGAATTAGCCACTAAATCAAAAAGTTACGAATTGCCGTGAGATTGCGTTGTATATATTGTAGATTTTTTTTATCTTTTTAAAATATTTCTCAAACGATGTTTAACAGAGCAAGGAATTTTTCACAGTATTTCTGATAATATTTTTTCTTCTGAATAAAGTTTTATTTGTTTTTTGTTTGTTTGTTTTTGGCTAGAAAAAAAGCAGTTAAATTTTTTTTTAAACCATTTTAAGGTCAATATTATTAGATCCCCTTAAGCAATATTTGTTCTCGATTGTCTACAGAACAAATCACTGTTATACAATGACTTGCCTAATTACCTTAACTTGGCTTATTAACCTAGTTAAGCCTTTAAATGTCACTTTAAGCTGAATACTGGTATCTTGAAAAATACATAGTAAAATATTATGTACTATCATCATGGCAAAGATAAAAGAAAGGTTATTAGAAATTAGTTATTAAAACTATTATGTTTAAAAAAAACTTCTTTCCATTAAACTGAAATTGTGGGAACAGGTATACAGGGGTGCTATTAATTCTGACTTCAACTGTATATATATTTACAGCTTTGTGTCTCATCCCTGAAAAACATTAGAATTTCAAATCTCCCCTCATGAATCAATGTTTACATTACCTCTGGAAGCACACCCGACTCACATCATGACTATGAATAGTGAGAATCCTGTTTGTTGCTTATATGCATGAAACAAAGCTGACACCGGTGCAATAATATAAATCTAACAAACAGTCATTCCAAACAGACCCTTAAAAAATTCACAAAAGCCAACTCGAGGATGATTATACGAGGACTAAAACAACTAAAAGCTCATCCAGAAATGATAAATTAGCGCAAGCCAAATGCAATTAAAGTTCTACTCGAGCGTATCGTGCATGCCTGTAGCTTGGTTTCATTATGGCGCAATACACCTATTCCTCTGGGCTCCATGAGAAGCCTGCATGAATAAACATGAGAGTATTTTTTTGCCAAACGCTAAAGGCCATGATGGCGCCTCCTCCTCCTCTATGACAGACCACCTACCTCTCATTAACCAAAACTCAGAATGGGCTGCAACCTTCCAGTCTCCTGTTTATGTCTACATTACTCTGTCATTCTCCTGTTGTAGCCTGCGAGATGAGTTGAACGTCTGTCTCTGCGAAGACAAACCAAGATTTAAGAAAGGCCACCAATGTCTAACAGTCATGCGAGTTTAATTAGAATAAAACTGCTCTTACTGAAGATGCGATGTGCGCAGAATTAATTAAAAACTTGTGTTAAAACTATTCATTGTTTTAACATTTGTGAGGGGTGTTGTACGATTTTAGGAGACTAGGGGGAGACTTTAGGAGACATGTTTTAAAAACTTGTGGTAATATAAACACTAATGTTTTGTTGATTTAAATACATTTCAATTATTTTTATTAATATAGCTAGACACATTATTCTACTCTAGATTATCTGCATGATGCATTATAAAAGTATGTTGTTCTAATGCATTAATTATGCTTGTAATGTGCCTTATAATGTATTGATCTCATACATAACTGTAATATATATGCATAACTGTTCATTATTACAGAAAGTATAATGCATTAAACATGACAATAAAAAAACTATTTCAGAAAATAATGTTTAAATATTATGCTTTATAATATTAAAATGCATTTTGGTTACAGTTATTTGAATAATGTACAGTGCTCAGCATAACTGCGTACATCCCTCACAGATCTTTCTTTTAAGTTAATATATTCTACAGGACGCTTTACTATAATATATTTGTGCATGTGCATTAGATTCAGTCAGTAGCAAAGCTAAAACTGGAACTATTCATTCATTTTCCTTTGGCTTAGGTCCTTATTTATCAGGGGTCGCCACAGCGGAATGAACCAACTAATCCAGCATATGTTTTAAGCAGCAGATGCCCTTTCAGCTGCAACCCAGTACCGAGAAACACTCATACTATCGCATTCACATAGACACTCATAGGCTACGGCCCATTTTTTTACCCAATTCACTTATAGCGCATGTCTTTGGACTGTGTGGGAAACCGGAGCACCCGGAGGAAACCCACACCAACACGGGGAGAACACAACTCCACACAGAAATGCCAACTGACCAAGCCAGCACTTGAACCAGTGACCTTCTTGCTGTGAGGCGACAGTGCTAACCCCTGAGCCACCCAAACTGGAACTAATCTAACAAAAAAATAATAATATAAATATTTGTACACCCAAATTAATATGTTCTGGGGAAAATATTAAATAAAATTGAATAAAAAAAACTTTTGTATTTTTTTCCCAATAACTTTTTTGAATTTAAATGTATTACTTTCTATTACTAAAGATATTAGGTGACCAAACTCCTATTTTAATGGATAAAACTGTTTAATAAAAATGTTTTGTTTAAATGCACCAACATTTATTGTCTAAATTCACAGCAAAATTGGATAAAACTGTTCAAATTTTCAAAAGGGGTTCTAGGGGAAAAAGGTTTTCATTTTCATTTATGCTGAGCTATATCTTTCTATAATGCATTATTTATTAACTTTAATTGATCACATTACTGCTGTCACCATTTTATGAAATAAAGGACACAATTATTTTATATACAGAGATTTTATAAGTGTTTTGAAACATTAAAATACCTCTCAATTGATAAGATCAATGGAAAGCATGGTAATGCACTGGACTTTATTTGATTCTAATATCTTTAGTCAAAGCAGCTCTATTTTTATTAACGAGGTATAATTAATGCATTACACAAACATTTTATGCATTATATATAACGCATTGACACATTATTTTGACAAGTAATCAAGGGTGTTTCTATAAGTTTAAATTAAGGTTGTTTTGGTTGACAAAAAATCTATATAGCTGCAATTTCACAACAGCTTTGATTGCACTTTGTAAATATAAATGTGTTAAATTTACTAAATTGAATTATACATTGCCTTAATTCAATGAAGTAGTTGTAGCTTAATTGTGTTAAGTATTTATTTCTTACTAATATATAAAAAATATTTCATACTTCAAATACAGTCTCATTTACTTGGACCATCTCAGTTCTGTTCACTTAACTCAATCTGTAATCTAAATTAGTAGATTTTTATAATTTTATTTTTACAGAAACCTTTGCAAATCTTACACTATGCATTCAAAAAAAGTGTTTTAGGCCCAACAAAAAAATGTATGTATTCTGAATGCTAATGAATTTCCCATTTATTTGGATTATATATTTTTATTATAATTGAACTAATAAACTTTATGTGGTTGATATGTGTTAGTTAAACAAATTCAACAAATAAGAAAAATGTTTATTTAATAATATCATTAAATCCAATGTGTTTTAAATGCTTCTTATTAATTCATCTTTTGTGTCTATTAAGTAAACCAATCTCATAGATTTTAACCAATTGGATATGGCTTTTTCTACAGCTAGACATATTTATACCATATTCAAATCTTTTAACTGATTAAATCAACTTGCTCAGTCTGAAAACGTAGCCCTCTATACATTTCTGGAGATCGCAAATTATGTAGCCAGAAGTACATATGGCTGCATTTCGTCTTTAAAACAAACGCTACAGGGCGGTATGATGCTGTTACTTTTTGCTCTTACCAGCTGATCGCTTACATCCGTATGGACGGCTTTCCCGCTGTTACCAGTTTGACCAGTAACTCGCCATGTACGTCAGTGGACTTAAGACGCAGAGAAGAGTTGACCACGATAATGGGGTTCGAGTTTGGTAAAGAACGGTTTCAGAAAGCAAGTAAAACACAAAACCAGAAACCAAATAATAAAGTAAACAAGTAAATACCAACGTGAGAAAGTGGTAAAATCTGCTTTTCTTTTTCTGGATTGCTTTTTAAAATGGGTCGGTTGGGTTTAGGTAAGTGGGTGAGCATTGGTCAATCAGTGTTTTTGAAAACACTATTGGTTGGGTTTAGGGAAAGAGGAGGGTGGGTCAGTCTGGTGGATTTATGCATGAACAGCAAGCGTGAATGGCACTCGCGATAGAAAGATCTCAAAAAGCATACACAGCGTCCTCTGGTGGATTTGCAAAAAAGAAAAACTGCAAAAAAAAAACGTAGCTCCTGGGACGTATTTGGTGCTCTTCAGAAATGTATACATGTACAGCGGTACGCTTTCAGAATGAGCTTGGGTTGGATTGAATCTAATAGTATTTGGTTTTAAAATAAAATATTTATGTTGATTCTAAGGAATCTGAAAACACGCATTTAAAAAAATTAACAAATTAAATTAAATCAAAAGGTTACAAACAGTTAATGATAAACATTATTGTCATTTTTTGAGTGTTAATCAGGTCTCCCTATTTTAATTTTGTGCAAAAAATACACAATAACATTTAATTATTTTCCAGTCTGACAAAAAAGCATGCTGGAAACTACAAATCTGCATGTTTGAGTGAACTCATTTAGTATTATGTCAGCCTAATACAATAAAAAAATGAGTTTTGAATTGAATATTGATGTAATCTGTTACTATTAAGTACAATGAATTTTCATTCAATGCATGCAAGTCGAATTAACTCATTTCATTTAATTGCCCTGCTCAATTTTTTAGATTTCAGCAAGAACAATCTGTTTTCTAAAGCATGCAGCACTGTGTGACCAATCTTTCTTTTTATACCATTAAGCCAATAAAAACTAGCATTATAGTGACAGACAAACATACCTAATAGAGTACTGTCTATGTGTTTTAATTGTCACAATTAGCGGAATTGTCTTTTCTTTTGTTTGTCTATAAGCTATGTTGTGCTGAGGCTCATGGTCTCCTGCATTAATGCAACTAGAACATGTATTAGAGTCTCCAATGAGCATCAAGCTGTCTTGGACAATTCAGTGGGTTGTAAGTGAGCAATGCAATTTACCTGAAAATATCAATACATACATTCACACTCGCTCTTTCACTCTCTCCCTCACACAAGCACACAAACACAAAGGCACATACAAGGCAGAAAACCTTATCGATTAGAAGACACATGCAAGGGGAATGTGCTGAATTGGGAAATCGTGAGAGAAGCTGGAAAGAAGAATATAGAATCAAAAGCTTTTGAGAAAGACGAACTTGCATATGAATTTGCAAATCCCTAATGAAGAAACAGATAGCAGGATAACACTTAATTTAAGGAAGGTGTTCATAAAACTGTCATGAAACTTTTACAATCATGACATGACACATGAATGCTTTTTTAATGCTTGCTTATATGACAACTGTTATTAAGTGTCATTTGCTTCGTTAAATCATGACACTGTTTGTTATGACAACTTGACAAACAAATACATCACAACCAATCTTTATCTTTGCCACGACAACTAACAAGACAACATAACTCGTCATAAATCGGTCATAAACATGACTGTCATGAGACATTAACCCTTTTCACACAGTGATACCGGTAAATATCTGGAAATTTACCAGAACAACTTTAACGTATATTCAAAAAAAGCATACAGGCAATGACATTCCAGATTTCATGATTTTTCCAGAAAAGACCATCACACATCCATTTTAAATTACCAGTAAATTCTGACATCATTATATCCATAAATGAGCTCTAAATGGCCGAGCTTGTATTTGAAAACATAACGGGAGTCACAGGGTTGATGGTTTCACTTTTATTTAAAACTTTAGCATTCATGTAGCTGCTATTGTCTAAGAGACAGACCAAATAACTATAGAGAAAAATATCAACCGTCCGAAACACTAACCGCTGCTAAAAACAGCTTTGACTACATTACAAATGGTGATGATATGAAGAAACACTGTCGCATGTCGAGACGTACAGTACATTTGAGTGTGTGCTACAGCTTTCGTGTTTTTAAAACAAAAGGCTACCGGTGTTGTCGGTTACTCAAATCTCACGCAACTGAACGCAAAGTGAGCAGGTAAACTCACAGCGGTTTACCATAAGCATTTTATCTATCATTTTTTCCACAGTTGACACTAAGAAAGACTAACAGGCAGCAGCCAAATGTGTCTGGAGAAGAATTCAATGTGAAGCATTCATGTGTCATGAATATTTTTCTGATCACATTTTCAAACTATTTGTCATTAAAATGTTTTATAAAAAGTGTCATTACTCTGTCAAATCATTTTCACGAGCGTAATTAATAATTAATTACATTTTAATGGCAGACTTAGCTTCTCTCACTGTAGTTGAGGTCAAGTTTTTTTGTCTTGGTAAAGTCAAGTTGTCATGACAAAGACAAAAACAGGTTGTGATGCATTTATGTCAAGTTGTCATAAATAATGTCATATTTGCGGTTAAAATGTCATAACTGAGCGAATGACACTTAATGACAGTTGTTTTAAGCATGCATAAAATCTGATTCATTCACATTCAATTATGAATATTTCATTAACCTGGTCTTAAACACCCCTTCAAGTAAAGTGTTACCAAAAGAAGTATAAACTAAAACCTAAAATTGCTCATTTTAGGAGAACATTTAAGACCACATTTAGAAGTTTTTGCATCTGAACTCTTCATTTGCTTCTAAATTATCATGTTTTGCTGCTTGTTAGGTATTTTGTACTTCATAGTGATCCTCATTACATTTAGTGTACTTAACCTTTTGTTGGAAGGACAATATCAGGCTAACAACACTCTCAGAAATAAAGGTACAGTAGCTGTTACTGGGGTGGTACCTTTTCAAAAGGTACACATTTGTACTTGAAGGGTCAATATTGGTACCTCAAAAGTATATATTAGTACCTACAAATTTTAAGAGGAACACTTTTGTACTTTTTAGGTACCAATATGTACCCTTGAAGTATTAATATGGACCTTTTAGGTACAAATTTGTACCTTCTGAAAAGGTACTACCACAGTGACAACTCACGTACCTTTATTTCTGAGAATGTATATACTGTCCACCGTATACACAACACCGTAACCTTTTTGATTTTTTATGTAAAGTAGTAATAATTTGCACCTTTGAAATGATAATTATTGCAAAAAGCACTCAACTAATAAACTTGAAATAAATATTTTAGCACAAACCTAAATTAATGCACCAAATAGCATAATAGTTTACGTAATGCAATTTTGCTGTATCACAGCAATGAAAATTCTAATGAGAAATGTGCTTAACCGTAATGACAATTGCCTTAATGTAAAAAGTCTTGAAAGATCATGAAAGGTTTAAAATTTATTTATTTATTTATTTCATTAGGTTTCACTACAGTACGTAATCTTAAGGGTCAAGTGATGAAATGGCTTTCAAAGTAGCACATTTAGAAAAAAAATGTATAGTGTATTTTTTTTTTAAACAAAAAGCTAATTGAAACAGCAGGAGAGATGCAGAGGGCGCTGTTAGTCTGCATGCATCATCTGGCTCCGTCTGCACTTAAAGTTGCTCATGCTGATTTTGGAGCAGAATACAAATCTTGAACCATGCTATTAGGATCAAAGCATGCACAAAACTAAATTACTCACAGCAGAAGTGTGGAATGGCGTCTCCCCAATAAAAATCACTGCTGTTGATGTATTATAATTCAGAAATGTCCTTCTTCACTATGATTATAATTATTATTTGTACTATTCATGTTTGCCCAACATTATAATTTCTTATTTTAGTCGATCGAAACTGCATCAAAGACAAAATGGTAATAAGTTTATTTAACAGCTAATTAATAGTTTGTGTATTTTGTGACTTACAAGTATTTTCCGTTTATTAACATTGATGAATTGCATTATGAGACATTTATCTCTTGCTCTGTCAACTTTTCTTGTTGAAAACTTTTATTGAACTTTTAGTAGCTTGAAACAATATTACATAAGAAATAATACAGGCGGCACGGTTGCTCAGTGGTTAGCAGTGTCGTCTCACAGCAATAAGATCACTGATTTGAGTCCCGGCTGGGCCAGTTCTCATTTCTGTGTGGAGTTTGCATGTTCTCCCCGTGTCTGCGTGGGTTTCCTCCGGGTGCTCTGGTTTCTCTCACAGTCCAAAGACATGCTGTATATGTGAATTGGATGAACTAAATTGGCCGTAGTGTATGAGTGTGTGTGTGAATGTGAGAGTGTATGTATGTTTCCCAGTAATGGGTTGCAGCTGGAAGAGCATCCGCTGTGTAAAACATATGCTGAAATAGTTTCTGGTTCATTCCGGTGTGGCGACCTCTGATAAATCAGAAACTAAGCCAAAAGAAAAAGAATATAGAAATAAGTCTGTAAAAAAGTAACGGCAGTTAAGTACCAGGGTTTTTGTAGCATAATTTACAAAATAATAAAGACAATATATCACTTCAAACTATTAAAAATGTCAATAAATGTCAACTTTTCATACTTTTCGATATAAAACACTGTTGAAAGAAAGATCAAGGTCCCATAATGTGATTTAAAAGCATGAAAAAACACCAAAAAACATGAATCTGCTCATTTACTGGCATTTTTTACAGTGCATGAAAAGGTCACACTCTATTTTGATGGTTCGTTTGTTGAATTTAAGTTAAGTTACATCTACATGCCAACTAGTTCTCATTAGATTATAAGTAGACTGTTAGGTCGGGTTAGGGTTAGTGTAAATTGAAATGTACTTGAAAAGTTTCTTATAGTCAGTTAAATGTCTGTTCAAGGAGCAGTATCAACAGATATTAAGCAGACAATCTACTAATACTCAAATGGACCATCAAAATAAAGGGTAACCCTTGAAAAAATATTAAATAATTGTTTCCTTGTTTAGAGCATAACATTTAGTTGTCCATTAAAATCCTTGTGAACTGAATAATTATTATATATTATTTATATATGTAACCTCACAATGCCATATTCCAGATCCAAAGTGGCAATTCTGTTCGGCACAACATGTACACGTGGTTATTTTTACACAATAGTATATTTAAAATTAAAATGAGCTAAAATTTCAAATAATGCAGATCATCGAATAATCCACTAGAGGGAGCTATAATGCCAATCTACTTTCATCACCGAACATCCTCATCAACTCTGTAATCTGTAACCCTTAAATCTCTTTTCTTGTCATGACAGAAATCAGCTTTATAAAATGACATGCCTTGATTCTGTGCTTTGGCCTGACTTCCATATGAACGGTGCTGCATGTCTAATGACAATAGAGAATGGTATCTTTGCTTGTAAAAAAAAAAAAGGAAAAGATGCTTACCTAGACCAGTCATCAAATGGAGTAGATATGGCCATAAATCACAAGCATGTCCTGCACTGGCTTTGCAACTCCTCATAGGGCCGGTAAACAAAGCTGATGTCAAACAATTAGCACCGATGAAACCTAACTGTGTTGTCACATTGCGTTGGCGCTAGTTGTTTGGCGTTGGCTTGGTGTGTCCCGGCCTAAAGGTGATGAAACATGGGGTATCTTTTAAAGCAATGTTACTGGGCATCTTTGGGCAATGATGCCTTCAATGGGCAACCATGGGAGACATGAGGCAACTAATTAGGGCAACCAGATCCATATGCAATTCTGTTATTTATTCCCAATTGTGAAATAGCAAAGAAACAATGATTAAAAAGTTGCTCTGTGTATTATCACCTTTAGGGCCGGTGTCCTGACATTTTATCCTACCCATCAGATTATGCTACTAATACTGTATTTGAATGGTTCTGAGGTTGGGGTTAGGTAGGTTAAGGCGATATTACAGCTTCATATCACACTACTCACATAAAAATTTACACTGGTAGCAAAATCTGATGGGTAGCATATTGCGTCATCAAAATGTGCTACCTTCATTTTGAATGGGAGGTAGGACAATCCGACAAGATAGGACAAATCGACAGAACACAGAGACACACAAAGTCAACGGTTGTGACCACTGGACTCGGTTGGTCCGTTGGTCCTGCTAGTTGGTTAGGTGTGTTCCATGTGTCGCCTCTAGTCAGGTTAACATCGGAGCTTGTTAGTCCAATTTAGTATGTTGAATCGGCCTCACGCATCGGATGAAGAAAGCACTCTGATTGGTTATTCAGCAATGAATCAATGACAAAGTGACGGGACTGAGCAAGTAAACAATTAAAGTCAAGAAGAAACACAAAGAGGCTGGCTGTAATTTTGCTACACTACTCAAATATTTGCCAAAAATATGGATTATTAGATTAACAGATACATTTTCAAGAGTGGCGCACAATGGCTCGGTGGATAGCACCGTCGCCTCACAGCAAGATGGTCGCTGGTTCGAGGCAGATGGGCCTGTTGGCATTTCTGTATGGAGTTTGCATGTTCTCCCTGTGTTGGCGTGAGTTTGCTTCGGTTTCCCCCACAGTCCAAAGACATGCGCTGCAGGTCAATTGAAAAAACTAAATTGACTGTATGAGTGAATGTGAGAGTTTATGGGTGTTTCCCAGTACTAGGGCATCCGGTGCATAAAACACATGCTGGAATATTTGGCAGTTCATTCCGCTGCGGCGACCTCTGATAAATCAGACACTAAGCCGAAGGAAAATGAATAAATGAATGAATGAATTTTTTTTTTAAGAGCAAATCCATTTGTGGTGAGTGACGATTATTGTGATAATGATACTGAACGCTGATTTATTTATGCTTTGCAACAAGGCATCTGAAGTTCTGGTTTGCCGTTCTGACTGAGAAAACAGTTACTGCCCCCTGTGGAGCAGAAACAAACTCTTTTGTCCATTTGGTGCGTTCACGCGCAGCTTTTTGGTCCAGACGTAACCAGACATGAGCCAATGCGAGGTGACAACGCAGTTGGGTTTTGTCAGTGCTAGTTGTTTGGTATCGGCTTATTGTGTACTGGCCACTGTGTAACGTCAAACCTGTAGGGGAATGTTAACATTATATGTCAACAGGTGACATGGCTGGATGATTGTTAGATCTATAACGGTGATGAGAACCAGCTGTATATCTCACCTCCAGAGTCACTGTGAAATCTTTAATGGTGCATTTCATTGGTTCTGTGAAGAAGTGGGTATTCAAAGTTGTAGTGACTGTAAAGCCAAAGCAGATCACAATTGTGCTTGCAAAGACCAGATTTACTATGAAGAAGAGCTTATATTGACCTGTGCTCCAAAAGACTCCAGCTTTCCTGCAGTGGAGCAGTGCAGTGGTTTTTATACTTCAAGTAACTTGACTTAGAGAGATTAATAGCGAAGGGACAAAATGGGATCAGGATTGATGCAAATAAAGTGTCGGATGGACAGCTTATTTGATAGAGCTTCATTAATAGAAGGAAAGCATGCCAACAAGAGATCTGAGGGATTATCACAGTGTCTGGCACTGACCTTTATGAATGAAGGATTTACGTTACTGTCCGTGTTACACATATTACACAATGAAAATGAATAGTGTAATTATAAGTAACTAAATAAAACAATTAACCTCTAGCATCTAGTTTAATACGGCATAACAAAACCGGGGTAATGTTTAAATACTGGTAGACTGTCATTAAACTAAAGCTTATAAGCCAGCTAATAAATGATTTTTTTTATTATTGGATAACAAAACTGAAAAGAGACTTAAAATGTTGGCTTTATCTTAATCTGTCAGCCCCCATTAGACGCTAAATCCTGAGTGACTGACTGACCCTTTTATCATCTGCCTCCGCAAATGTCAAATGTCATTTTCTCCCTTCACACACTGACAGTAAGTGGCAAATATGAAGAGCTCTGGCTTGACATGAACCCACCTTAAATTACAGCAGAAACACTTAATTGTTGTTCCAGAAAGAAAGTAATTGTGTGATGATCCATTAAAGCCAACAAAACTGTCTTCTAATTTTGCTTTTAATGAAAAGGGAGACATATTGTGTGTAAATTTGACACGAATATTAAAATGCATTTATAATGTCATCCAAATGTCAAATGAACTGCACTTTAAGGTCAAGATGTGATGGACATCTTTTATTTTGACTTTATACACTGCTAAAAATAATTTGAATACTTTTTTTGGAGTGTTGCTCAAATCTGTGTATTATATCATATTTCATTCTTTATTTTCAGTAATTCCTATTAAAAACATTATTTACAGTAGGGGGAAAATATGTATTGAACATGTTTTTTTCCTGGGAATAATTTTTCTAAAGGAGCTGTTGACATGGAATTGAACCAAATTTTGGTAAAAACACAAACAATCCAAACATAAAAATAAAACAAAACAAAAACTTCTGAAAAATGAGTTCTGTGTAATAAATCAAATGACACAAGGAGAAAGTGCTGAACTACTACATCGTATTTAATACTTTTTATAAATACTTTTTTTAGTGATGGCAGCTTAAAGAATGAAGTCACATACATTGCTCAGCTGTGATTTTTTTTTACAGACTTCAACAGAGTGTAAAAATCTTAATGGTTTTGTGGGTCTCGTCTATCAAATCTAATCTTTCATTTGTATTTTCTATTGGATTCAACTCAGGTGGTTGGCTGGGCCATTCTACAGCTTGAATTTCTTTCTCTGAAAGCATTTGAGAATTTTCTTGGCTGCGTTTTGGATCATTGTCTTGCTGAAATGTCCACCCTGGTTTCATCTTCATCATCCTGCTAATGTATATGTTGGATTGAAGCAGCTAATATTAATTTACAATGGCGAAGGGCAGAGGGTTGCTGAAGAACTACAGAGAGATTTCAGCTGCTGTCTGGGTGCTCACTGCCTTTCCGGACCTCCCTTTTTTCATGTGTTCAATATTTTTTTACAGCGTCATTTCATTCTATTACACATAACTTGATGTGTAAACTAATTAGATTTGTTTTCTTTGCATATATGGATTTCTTTGGTTGTTACCAACATCCAGGGGAAATTTCAAGTCAACACCTTTAGAAATACATTTTCTGAGAAAAATGGTGACGTGTTCAATACTTCTTTTCTCTGCTGTACATATTTTATGTTCATTATTAATACTTTTTCTGCTGTAACTTATGGTTGATTCAGTCACATTAAGGTTTAGACTATATTAAAAATGTATTTTAAATATCTGCATAAAGTATCCCCTTTTTATGAACTTTAAAATGAACCTTTCAAGCCAAAAACCTTGTGCCAATGACCCAAAACAACAAGTATGTTAGATATAAGTGTTTCTCTATACAGTAAACAGCAACATTTCTTGTTTAATTTTCATATTAGATGTTATTCTTGGTATTTTTAAAGCCATATATATCTAAGAATGTCTAATAAACTGTTGCTCAAGATGTGATACATCTTCACAGATGCCATTAGTGATTTAAATTCATGGCGATTCGTTGACTTATCCCATGCATATGCTTTGCAATTATAGCAAAACAACAGCACTTAGTAGAGATAAACTGAAGCATCTCTCTTAAAACAATCATTACCGTCTCAATCAACAGTTTCTATTCCACAGCTAACAACACATTAGTGGACAGTAAATTCATTTGTTTTGCCAGAACAACTATTACTTGTGGATGTAGATGCATTTCACTACATCAGAGCGTGACAATAGCACCACTGTAGGCATAATTGGATGAACCCTAGAAAGCTGAATAGATGGCTTGAATTGTTATGCAATATGCATCAAATTTACACACAGTAGTCTGCATCTCACACATCTTTTGTAGCCAAATCTGATTGTCTAATTGATTTTGTACATTTGTTAGAACAACTAAAAATCAGATCTGTTGTAAATAAACTTCAGCAGTTCTAAGCCAATTAAAAAAACTAAATCTATTAAAATCAAGCTATTTAAAAGTAAAACAAAAAGACAAAACAACATAAAACAAATTAAAATGAAAATTGAAAATCTAAAAATGAAATGCAATTTAAAATGCAAGCAAATACTATGATGGTATTTAAATAATACTTAAATACAATACTATTTTAGTGACCCAACTTGCAATAAATGATGTGGATGCTATTTAGGGTGCTTGTGGTGGGCATTCTGGATCTGCTCTGAATTTCTCACAGGGAAGGTAATTCAACCAAAGCAGATCTTTCTTTTTTTTATTCTCTTGCAACAGATGGCTTGAGAACTTAATTGATTTGATAAACTCAGAGCAAGTTGTTGCTTCTTTTTAATGTTGTGACAAGTAATTACTTGAGGAAACTCATTAACGGTCCTCTGAAATGAAGTCAGCCCCCTAGAGAGTTAATAATTGCTGTGTTTTCTGCAACGCCATTCAGTGGCAACACTCCTGTGAAAAGGTGATGAGATAAAGGCTGTTTACAGTAAAGTAATGCTAAGACAACCTTTCTTTCTATATCATTGGCTTTGCTGGCTGCAAAAACAAACTTACAGCATGACTAGTATATTAAAATCACAAACAAATTATGCTTGAGAACTGATTCATTTAATAAATCACAAAAAGATTAAAAAATGTGGGCATTCTAACTGCTATATCTAGTATTGTATGTCTAGTACATTCTAACTGCTATATCTAGTAATTCAAAACATACATCAAAGCCAACTTCATGAAAATGTGTTGATTTTTTTTAAACCGCAGTACTCCAATTTAATATCATTCAAATATTTTGAAACTATTCCAATTTGGATGACAATATAATATCATCCAAAACATCAGCCGTTATATGTTGTGTTCTTGGATATCAGTCTTTTAAAAATTTGGAATAAAACTGTGTATTTTTCTTCAGAAAGTGTGCCCAGAGTCAAGTCTTGGATAAATCACAACACCTCTTCAAGAGCTGGAAGCATGTGGTCTTTCAAAAGCAAATCTGGATCCAGCTCAGGGTCATCTAGATCAATGCTGAGGAATTTCTCCACAATCTCAGCACACCTGAATCAGAAAATACAGTTTAGGTAGGAGGAGAACCGAATTTAAGAATAACATCTTAATACATAGAACCATTCTTTACCTGTTGTTCTGTTCATCAGCAGATGGCCTCTCCATCTTTCTGATGGTTCTTCCTGTTCTGTATAAATCTGATACCTGCACAAATCATGATAATGAAGAGAAACAAATAGGAGGACATTTGCATGAAAAGAAAAACATGTTCTTCAAACTTAAAAAAAATGTCTGTTTTGAATATTCATTAAAATATTAAAATGTAGCATTTCCGTTACATTAACAAAGCATAACAGAAAGTTACCTTACATGGATTGTTCACCCCCAAATCAGTCATTAAGGCCCAATCCCAATTCTATTTTTGTACCCCTTCCTCTTCTTCTTGGCCCTTAAAAGCGAGTGTGAAGGGGAAGGGCTTCAAAATGTACCCCTAAGAATTGAGACAGCACAACAGCACCTACACACGTCATCATATGTCATAGCGATCTCTTGCTTCATATGAGATCAGACGATCGCGACAACTGTAGTTATTCCAGTTGTGTTATTTTTTGGTATTTATCTTCATGAAATCACTAAAGGCATATATTATGTTATTATAACGATCTAATGTGGCAATAAGATCGTAACTGTACTGTGCATTTACACCGTGGCCATATTCATCCATGTAAACACACCAAAAACAACATTAACATTATAGCAGACACTATAAAAAGCTCATTCCCAGCCACTATATTTTTCTGACAGGGTGTTTGAGTGTCAGAGTATCAGAATGTTGTGGGACCGCTGTATAGGAGTTGTTATTAGGGATTATAGATCGCAAAATATTTATTTTAGCGTTTTTTTTATAAAAGCATGATGGTAAAACATGAACGCAGTTTTGAATATATTAAAACATGTGTTTGTTTGTTTGTTGCAAAAATTCATAATAATGACAAGAAATACTGATTTGTGGCTCTCCTTACTACCGGGTGCAATGAAACTGCCACTGTGGCTGGTGTATTCTGGGAAATTTTCTTACCCCTTGGTTTCGAGTGTGGTCCTGAAAAATCTTCATTCGAAGGGGTGTATACCCCTACCCCTTAGCCCTACGCCTTCAAGCTAAAGAGAATTGGGACACCATTACCCCTTCACATGAACGCGCAAAACAAGAGGTGGGGGTAAGGGGAAGGGCTAAGGGGTAGAATTGGAATTAGGCCTAAGTAGTTCCTTAGATAAACCATGTGTCATTAATCCACAGTCATGCCAAAGACTTTGTTAAAATGTGCATTATGTTTCAGTTTACTAACATTAAACCCCCAGATACCATATACCCCCAGATTTACTGGAATATATTTTAAACGCTTTATGCTGGGTACTATTCACTCCCATTATATAGATAAGCAGAGGCAGGACACTTTTTAATTTTGCTTTTCTGATATGAAAAAAAGCAGAAGAGGCAGCACGGTGGCGCAGTGTTTAGCACTGTTGCCTCACAGCAAGATGGACGCTGGTCATAGCTGGGTCAGTTGGCATTTCTGTGTGGAGTTTGCATGTTCTCCCTGTGTTGGCGTGGGTTTCCTCCGGGTGCTCCGGTTTCCCCCACAGTCCAAATACATGCAGTATAGGTGAATTGAATAAACTAAATTGGCCATAGTGTTTGTCTATGGGTGTTTTCCAGTATTGTGTTGCAGCTGGAAGGGCATCCGCTGTGTAAAACATATGCTGGATAAGTTGGTGGTTCATTTTACTGTAGTGACCCCTAAAGAATAGGGGAAGCAAAATGAATGAATGAAAAAGTAGAAGAGAAGACTCAAGTTTTTATCTTTAGCTGAACTATTCCTTTAATATTTTCCATAACTATCATTTAACAAATAATTTAACAGATAATTAATGCTAGAAAGTATTCTTAGAGCAAATGTTAGTGAAAAACATGACATCATAACTTGAATGCAAGGAAAAAAAAATTACTAGGTAAGTTCTGTCATACCTCTACCCCTCTCCTGACCAGATCATCAGGAATGCCGGCCAGAGTCGCAATATTAGCTGCACAACTGGACTGACAGATGCCATTTTTCACCTGGTACAAAAACACCAGCTCGTCTCCCTCTATTGCTGTCTCAAGAGTCTGCAAAACAAAAAAACAACACTGCATGTATTGGTTTGATAATTTTAGTGATTGAAACAAAACACAATGATATATTTTTTTTATTTAACATATAATTTTGTTCCAAAAGTCTATTTCTATGGCACCAGTAGAGCCAGGAGTGAGGACTCAGGGATCAAGCCCAGCTGGATGAGGCTGTGAAAGCATGTGGACATAAGCAAATGCGGACACTGCAGTCCACGACGCAACCAGTGACTAAGACATGAGACCAGGAGAGACAACCCATCCACCTGCATCATAAACACACAATATTAGTTGAAATAAGTCATTGCTTCCTCTTGTAAAAGTCCTGTTCTACACACTTACAGTGTTTGTTCCTTTGCCAAATTCATCCACCAGAACAAGTGAATTCTCAGTGCTGTGATTCAATGAATGAGCCATCTAGATCGAACAGAAGCATAGTTATTAAAAAACCTGAATAAACATGATATTATAATTAGGGATGCACTGAAATCTGCGGTGAAACTGAAACCAACAAGTTTAGATACACTTGAATGAAAAACAAATCTGTAAATATTTTGCAATAATTGTTGATAATTTCGTTAAATAACGTAAATTATTTTTCTAAGACCTTTTTTTGTGTAACTCAATAACTTGAGTTATTTAAAGATTTTCAGTTTAAGATTTGAAAAAACACAAGACAATAAAATTATCAGCCTTTTACCGGAGTTGCCATGACAGCACAGTAGAAATATTGCAAGCAGCAGGAAGAAGTATACTAAATAGAAATGTCCTGTCACATTGTTATTTGAGTGGGCTTTGCTTTTTCAGCCAGCATGTATGGTTCATGCATAGATAAACATACATGTACAAATATTAATTCATTCATTTTCCTTCAGCTTAGTCACTTATTTATCAGGAGTCGCCACAGCGGGATGAACCACCAACTATTCCAGCAAATGTTTTACGCAGCAGATGCCCTTCCAGCTGCAACCCAGAACTGGGAAACACCCATACATTCATTCACACACACTCATACACTACAGCCAATTTAGTTCATTCAATTCACTTAAAGCACATGTCTTTGGACTGTGGTGGAAACCGGAGCAACTAGAGAAAACCCACACCAACACAAGGAGAACATGCAAACTCCACACAGAAATGCCAACTGACCCAGCAGGGACTTAAACAAGCAACCTTCTTGCTGTGAGGCAACAGTGTTAACCACTGAGCCACCGTGCCACCATGTACAAAGTAAAATATACACAACTTTGACCGCAGAGCACGCAAAAAGCTAGTCGCTTAATGGTACAGCAACCAATTGACCTTGCGTGGCTATTGAAATGAATAGGTTTCATAGCGCATAACTTTCCGCTTCTAGTAAGAAAGCCATTTCACAACACAAAGTGACTACCACTTGATTCAAAAGACTGTAACCAATTCGCTGAAGACTGCTGGTCAATGTGCTACAGCATACTTTTTTCAACTCATATTTTGAAAATATTTGGTGCATCCTTAGCTCTAATTCATTGTGTATAAATTTCAATGATTCATCAGTGGCATTTGTGAAGGGCTGCTCCATTAATGACACCTTGATAACGTATAAATATTTGAGGATATTACAAGAATAAAAAGTGTATTTATAGCTTTTGTTTGTTCAGGTCGTCTCACCTGGTTCACGTCTATCATGAAGGTGCTCAGACCCACTGATATAGACTCACGACTATGCATGCGGGTGAAGATACCTCCAACCAGTCCAATTTCTGCCTCTTTAGCAGGTACGTTTGAGCCAATCAGTGCCATGAACACAATCAGACCCACCTTTAAAGACCAATCAAAACACACAATGCCAAAGCAACAAAAGATTATTTTAAATTAAGAGTCATTGAATGCTGTATAAATTTTAATGCTATCTAAATTAAAAATCTAAATTAAGAAAAACCTCAATTTAAAAAAGCGTATTTTAAAATGTATTTTTAACAGCTAATTTAAAGGGACTGTTCATCCAAAAACAAAACTTTATTCATTTACCTTCCAAACCTTTAAAGCACAAGTGTCAAAGTCAGTTCCTGGAGGGTCACAGCTCTGCACAGTTTAGCTCTAACTCTAATTAAACACACCTGATCAAACAGATTCAGTCCTTCAGGCTTGTTTGAAACCTACGGATAAGTGTGTTGAAGCAGGGTTAGAACTAAACTGTGCAGAGCTGCGGCCCTGCAGGAACTGGCTTTGAAACCTGTGCTTTAGAGTTTATTGATTCTGTTGAACACTAAATGAGATACTTTAAAGAAAGCTGGACAGCTGAAACCATTGATGCCAATCATATTTGTCTTTCCTACTGTGGAAGTCAATGGTTACTGCTTTCCAACATTCTTCAAAAAAATCTTCTTTAGTGTTCAGTAAATAAATTAACTCTAAATGTTTGGAGCCAAAGTTTTGTTAGTAAATAATGAGTAAAGTTTCATTTTGGTTGAATTATCCCTTATAACATGCTTAAGCTCAGCAATTAAAATGAAATCTGTGAACTGATCCTGTGAGAAAAAAATTACACTGCAAAAAAACTAGTTTTCTTACTAGGAGGTTTGTCTTGTTTCTAGTTCAAATATCTCTGATATTGGATAATATCTCTGAAATACCAAGGAGCCATTTTTAAGAAATGTTTAAAAAAACATTTGTCTTGTTTTTAGGACATAAAACAACCAAAATAATCTGCCAATGGGTTAAGCAAAAAATTTAAAAAATAAATAAATAAATAAAAACAAGTGCATTTTTATTCTTGATTAAATAATTTTTAGATATTTTGGACTACAAGCAACACAAAAACTCTAAGTGAGAAAATAGTTTTCGCAGTGTACTTCTATAACTCTACAGATGCCCTTTTGCAACCAAAGATTCAATAACACAATGGCTTAAACAGTTGACTGAATTGCCCTTTTATTTATATGGCAGACCTATTGGTCATATTGTGTGATGCACTTTCTCCCATTCAAGTAATAAGAGCAAAATGTCTTGGAATAAATGTCTTTGCATTGAATATTCTAAAAACATACTGTCTATAGAATCTAACTTTGTTTAATGTACAATATATACATTTCTGTAATGTTTATAGTTGTATTTGCCTGTTTTAGAAAGATGCTCTTTCCAGAGGAATTTGGCCCTGTAATAACTTTCACTTTGCCTTCAGTTTCAGAGCTGATGTAGGTGTTTGACACAAATACTGAAGTGCACAACTCCAGCAAAGGATGTCTGAAAAAAGGAATCAATGGACAAGATAGGGAAATTTATACATAAACAGAAGGAAAAAATGTAACATTCCGGTACAGTAATTAGATGAGAGTTGTACCGAGACTCAATCAGGGCCAGTCTGTGCTCTGTTGTCAGTACTGGACAGCAGTAGCCATGTTCCCGAGAGGCCTGAGCAAGAGCAATGAGACAGTCCAGCTCTGCACACAGAGACATGACCTTATACATACAGTCACTCCGCTGAAGCACTGAGGCCTGAAGTTTCCTCATTACCGCCATCTCCAAATCTGGAAGAAAAAACGCACACACACAATTGCGAACAATTTTAAAAGACACAGTAAAGGATTTTGTGCAGTAAATTTATTCATCATCTACACTGTTAACGATTTATGTAGATTACACAGTATTTAACCGTAATGTGAACTGTATTATACTGTAGGACAGTTATGCAGTATGCTATTGTATTTTGATATTGCATATGTGGAAATTACTGTTTATTTTGTAGTAAATAAATACAATACTGTAAATGCATATACATGTAAATGTAAATACAATATTTTTGCTGTAATTGATTTACAGTAAGTTACTGGCGAACTGCTGCCAGTAGGTTACTTTAGATTCGACAAGAAATTGTTAACAGTGTACAAGCAAACAAGAATTCATGAAAGAAAAGAAAGACCTAGGATGTCACAATGCAGGTCTCCCAGCATGCTGTCCAGCTCTTTGGTTCGAGTACTGCGATAATGCAGTTGGTCCTTCGACAGAAACTGAAATAATCCACAAACAAAACACGAAAATGTGTTTTTAACCAAACACTCAAGCTTTAATGAGTCAAATATAAAAATGCCTTGTGTATTTACTCAACATGTTACATTTTTGTGATAAGACCAATTAAGTACAGTTCTTTTGAAAAGAAACTGTTTCCGATCTTTAATCTTAAACAGTAATGAGATTGCATGCAAGGGCCAAAATGAGCAAAACACACATAAGAGTGAAACTAAATGCAAAATGTAGCCTGAATGGAGTATGAACATATGCCATTTAAGCTAAATGAACTGCAGTATAAAAGGCATACTCACTCAGGGTTCTCAGTTTAAACCAAAACCAAAAACTGAACAAATGAATACTGTGTTGCCTTATAATAAAAAATCTGACACATACTCACAATGAAATCAAGACCAGCAATCTCAAAGCTCTGTTTATCCAGCATACTGGGCAATCTTGGCACAGTCAGTAAAAATCCAATCTGTCATCCAACAGTACAAAATACAAAAATGTTATCATGTTTATCAGGTAAATAATACAAATTTTGCATTTACATGCAAACCTCGGGCTGCTTATTATTTCAATAACATTTTAAAATTATATATATATATACACAGTTGAAGTCTTATTCTTCAATTGAATAATTATTAGCCCCTCTGAATTATTATCTTCCCTGTTTATTTTTTTTGCTAATTTCTGTTTAACGGAGAGAAGATTTTTTTTAACACATTTCTAAACATAATAGTTTTAATAACTCATCTCTAATAACTGATTTATTTTATCTTTGCCATGATGACAGTAAATAATATTTTACTACATATTTTTAAGACACTTCTATACAGCTTAAAGTGACATTAAAAAGCTTAACTATGTTAATTAGGTTAACTAGGCAGGTTAGGGTAATTAGGCAAGTTATTGTATAATGATGGTTTGTTCTGTAGACTATCGTAAACAAAAATAGCTTAAAGAGGCTAATAATTTTGACCTGAAAATGTTTTTTAAAAAATTAAAAACTGCTTTTATTCTAGCCAAAATAAAACAAATAAGACTTTCTCCAGAAGAAAAAATATTATCAGACATACTGTGAAAATTTCCTTGCTCTGTTAAACATCATTTGGGAAATATTTAAAAGAGAAAAAAAATCAAAGGGGGGCTAATAATTCTGACTTCAACTGTATACAGTATATACATATACACACACACACACAAACACACACACACACACACAAACACACACACACACACACACACACACACACACACACACACACACACAGTTCTGTCTGGTTCTCTATATTCTGCAATTTCAGAACTCGTACAGCCTCCTCACTCTTCTGTATTACTCCACCCACAGAGAGTGACAGCAGATCACTAAACGCACTACAGTTTGACAAATATTGCAGCTGTTGGACAACTTATTGTAATTTTAAGGCTTTTTTAGGCGAGAATGTAGTTGTTCAGATTGCAACTACGCAGTTTATTTATAAGAATAGTGCCTATTTTAAATATATATAATTTCTGAGATGCAGTACATCAGCATCCATCAGCCATTAGTCATTGAGCAGAGCAAAGATGGTTGACATTGTCCATCCACAAGATGGTGACAGAAACCTCATAATAAGCTCTTATATAATAAGCTGCAGCTACTATAGCTACTATAAGGTGCAACCTACAGCTGATCAAAACATTATAAAATTGGTGAGTTACATTCTAATGCCGAGTTCAAACTGCATGATTTTCACTTGCCGACAGGTTTTGAGAAATCGCCATTCACGTGAGTGACAATCACATCACACAGTATGAACTATCAAGGACGCAATATGAGAGAATCACAGATGAGTTGCTGACACCCGTGAGATATTTGGCATGCTAAATATCTGTATCTGTCTGTGGTTCAAATCATGCCATGTGAAATGAGTTCTGATTGAAAATAACATTGGCGATCACCTACAGTCAATGAGAGAGCAGCATCCACTTGTACGGGTACCTGCAGGCTAGCGGGCGGCTGGGGGAGAAGTTAAAAGCGCTCATTTTCAGTTTATTTGGACCAAAGAAATGGAGGAAAAACTAGTGTTAATTTGGCAGGAGCACTGTGTCTGTTTGTGTCATCTGATCAATATCACAATCAGGTCGAAAAGCAAAAAAACAGTTGAGGAGAGAATGTTAATATTCTTCCAAAGCCAGGTGAGCAACAAAAGTTTCTAAAGCTAAAGCCTTCTGTTTACATTATGTAGTTAATAACGAAAGATATATTACGTGACCTCGCGTTGTTTCCATGTCACTTCTCGCGTTTGTTTGGTTGTGAGACGTAGTTTGGACAAAGTTGTCTGTGATTCTTCCAGTTTTAAAGTCATGCAGTATGAACTCTCCTGTCGTCGATCCATCCTACAGTGTAAACACAGCATCGACAGAACGCTAACCCAGATAGTCATGCAGTGTAAAAACATCTGTGACACAACTACTTTGAAAATCACGCAGTCTTAACTCGCATAAGTTGATCTCTCTATTATTTTAATTGCAGTGCTGTATTCATACCATAGTAATTGTGTGTTGAGTGTGAGATAAGATATACATATCGTGAATGTATGTATTTTGTGTTGGCCACTCTTTAGACATTACGCTAGAGAATCATTCAAATACTAGCTCTAAAGTGACGTTGGTGAAGTAACAACAGTTTCTGCTGTTCTGAAGTTTTTTTAGAAATAAACCCAGCAACAACATGAGAAAGTATAAATGAACTATGGTTATATCAGTGCCATACTTTGTACATGGTTTATACACATTTCCTAGTAAAATTCCATGACTTTCAGTAAATATTCATGACATATTCATTCAGCATTTATTTCTATGTTTCTATATAACAAAACTTTTAGGGTCTTTCATGTTTGCAATTTGTTTAATCAGCCCAAAATGTCAACAGATAGCACATCTGTAGCATGAATTTAGACTTCTTGTTTGGATGAACAAGAAACTAGAATGACTATAGAAGTTTATGGGAAACCAGTTTGAAAACAATCAATATTTTAGAGTATTTGTTTGGTAGCACAATTTTTTTTTTCAATTAACAACCTTATTTTGCTATTGAATCAAACTGCACTGCTTGCTGCTTTTGTTAACCCAGATGTCACAGCCATTAGTGCAGCCGTTACAGCTGCTTGTCATTTAGTTACACTGCAGTATACTAATTACAGGAACATCCATCCTGTGGTAAGATGAGGGTCAAATGGCCTGCTCAGGGGCACAATGGCAACCTTGGTGACTCTTCATTTATTGGGTCAGTCCAACATGGAATTAAACCCCTCAACCTTTTCGCTAACAGCTTCAGTGTCAACAATTAGATTAAACATCACAGTGTAATGAATGGAAAAAAGCGTTAATCATGTCCTGACCAGAGGCATGTAGATAACACTGCAGGTGGAGAAACGAGGATCCAGGTTTTCCAGCTCAGCACGAGCCACATCTGTCAGGAAATCAGGCAGACCCATCATCCTTCTTTTCTCTGTAAACAAAAAGGATTATTTAATCGAGTGAAGTGCTAAATGTTAGCAATGATTATGATTTAAACTGCTGAAAATGTAAAATCGTAATTAACTTGTGGCCCCATTACAGATGTTGATTGGTTGGTTGGTATTTTAACACCATGCCTTCATCCATGGCTATTTTTATGAAAAGTAACAAGTATTAAAATATTTTGGACAAGAATATATAATATATATATACAAATATATGTATATATGTATATACACAAATATATATGTACAATGCTAATTAGCTAACTAGGCAAGTCATTGGATAAAAGGTTTGTTCTGTAGCAAATTGGGAAAAATTACTCATAAGGAACTAATAATACTTACCTTAGCATTTATTTTTACATTTTAAATAATTGTTTCAATAATTTTTTGCTTTCTCCCATAGAAAAACATAATACAAAATACTTTTAATAATTTCCTTGCTCTGTTAAAAAGCACTTGGGAAATATATAAATAATAATAATTTATAACAGAAAGGCTAATAATTGTGTCTACAAATGTATATTTAGGTGTACACAGTAGGGCTGCAGGATATTGGGGGGGCGGGGAATTGCATTGTGATAATAGAAATATATATTTGAATAGGCTTAATTGCAAATAATGTATAATTTTAGATTGACTGGGATGATGAGAGTGCATAAAATAAAATAAACAAAACACGAGCATGGCATTTTGGTTTTATGGGGTGACTACTTCAGATGTCACATTGTGATATCGATGCTAGAACAGTATATTGTGCAGCCCTAATCACACGGGTTCTTTTTAACATCTATGTGCTAATTGGTATGTGCTTTCATATTATTATTTTTTCATGAACACACTAGTTTGTACCAGAAATAGTTCTACCTTTTACTATACTTCTGCCTATACAGCTACACAGGCAATACGAATGATAAATTTCACACACCCACAGGAAATAATAGTAACACTTTAGTTTAGATCACAATTCATGGTATTAACTAACACTAGCTGTTTATTAATAGTTAATACGATAGAAGTTGGGTTTAGATATTGGGATAGGATTCGGGATGTAGAATAAGATTATACTTTATAAGTGCTAAAATACAGTTAATATCATATTAATAGGCAGGTAATAAGACAGTAATAAACAGCATGAATTGTGACCTAAACTAAAGTGTTACCGAAATAATTTGCTTGGGTGTTGAAAATGGAGCTGAATAATTAAACACTTATTTAAGTTTCTCAGTCATCCACAACAACGACACAAAGCACTAATATAATGGGCAGCTTTACTATCCCAGAAAAACTGGACAACCACTCACTCTCGTCAATAACAGGGTCGACATTCGGCCGGACGGTGAATCGATTCTCAGATATGCTTCCCTCAAAATCCACCTGCGATGAACAACGACAAAGCCAAAGCAATTACATTAATTCAGAAAAAACACAACAGATAGAAAATGACCAATAAATTACACCATGCATTGGCTCATATTTCAGTCTTACCACTTTACTGATGTATGTGGCGATGTAGAAAAGATCATCAGTGAAGTTTTCGCTGATTTCTCTGAAAAGCTGGATGGATTGCGGCAGGGAGCGAATGGTGTCTCGAATGCACACTGCACTGTACACGGTCTAATAAAATAAAAACACAGGTAAAAATAAAAAAAACTAACCAGGATAACCAATCATGTTATGAAAGAATCCATATATCTGAGTGTTGTGAAGATACCTTATATAGACTTTGCCAAACTGGGACCTTCGGGTTACAGAGGGACATTTTATGAAGCAGCATCTACATCAAAGACGGCTCGGTGTCAGTTCATATGAAGGGTTCTTTGTTGGATACAGGGTTACCACTTTAAGCCATATGTCCAATTCCCTGACTTTCACTCACTAAAAAGCTGAATTTCCATGACATAGAATGGAAAAACTGTTGTGCTTCTTTATGAATAATATAATATTCAAACAAATGTTAAAATAATAACAAAATATTAAAACTATTTTATCTTGAATATCATTTTGCATGACTTTAATAGCCACTATGAGAAAAACAATCGGTAATTTACCTCACATTTTGGAAAAAGGTCTGAGGTACTTAAGAATGCAACAATATAGACTTCTCACAGTTCGGTTTTAGGGTGACGGTTTCTGTATGGTTCGGTATATGTGTTCAGTAAAAAAATTATAATAATTGAATCAAATATAACACTGCATACATTCATTCATTTTCCTTCGGCTTAATCACTTTATTATACAGGGGTCGCCACAGCCAGTGGCAATTCTGTGTGGAGTTTGCATGTTCTCCCCGTGTTGTTGTGGGTTTCCTTCGAGTGCTCTGGTTTCCCCCACAGTCCAAACACATGCACTATAGGTGAATTGAGTAAACTAAATTGGCCTTCATGTATGACTGTGTAACACCTGGGTTCACTTTAGGAAGGCATAGGATCACAGGAGTATCAAATACATAGATTCATTGATAAACACTTACATGGAAGAACACAAGAAGGACATAAGGGTGAAAACAAGCATCAACTGAGAGAGAATACCAGGCAATGACTGAACTTAACAAAGGGGTATAAATACACAGGAACTTAATAACACTGATGATACACAGGGGATAAACACAGGTGGAACAGATGAACATTAACTAGTGGTGGGAATTGGAACAAAGGAGCACAAGGGGAAGATCACATGATGAAAACAAACACACGTGGAAGACAGGACCTGACAGAGTGTATGAATGTGATAGTGTATGGGTGTTTCCCTCACCTGGGTTGCAGCTGGAAGGGCATCCGCTGTGTAAAACATATGCCAGAATAGTTGGTGATTCATTCCACTGTGGCGACCACTGATAAATGAGGAATTAATTGTGCCACAGCCATATCACCCTGCAGCCTAGGACCGATTACTCACTGAAGCTAAGCAGGGCTGAGCCTGGTCAGTTGCTGGATGGGCGACCACATGGGAAAACTAGGTTGCTGTTGGACGTGGTGTTAGAGAGGCCAGCAGGGGGCGCTCAGCCTGCAGTCTGTGTGAGTCCTAATGCCCTAGTGAAAGTGAAGGGGACACTACACTGTCAGTGGGCGCCGTCTTTCGGATGAGACGTTAAACCGAGGTCCTAACTCTCTGTGGTCATTAAAAATCCCATGGCACTTCTCTTAAAGAGTAGGGTTGTAACCCCCGTGTCCTGGCTAAATTCCCTCTCGGCCCTTACGATCATGGCCTCCCAATCATCACTTATCCACTGAATTGGCTATATCAATGTACCTCCACTCCACCAATAGCTGGTGTGTGGTGAGCGCACTGGCGTCGTTGTCCTGTGGATGCTGCACACTGGTGGTGCTGTGGAGAGACCCCTCTCATGATTGTGAAGCGATTTGGGTGTATAGCCATACTCAATAAATGCGCTATATAAATACACATTACATTATATTAAGCCAAAAGAAAATGAATGAATGAAGTTTTTACCGTTAAGCAACTTAACGTAACTTTCATTCACCTGTACAGTTGAGCAGATGAGTCCTCTTCGCGCGTTGGGGTTTATAGTTTAATTAGCAAAGGCTTATGAATTTAATTTAAACAGGAATAGAGACATGGGCTTTTGGCAGCAAACGGCTCTCTCATTTTCACGTGAAAGCAACTCTAACTTTAACGCTTACTGTTGGGACATAAATTTGTGGTGAGCCTTGTTTCAGTAAAGGGGGAAATGCAAATTAAAAAATGTTTTGATTAAAATGCAAAACTATATGTGTACTGAACCGTGGAAGTCGTACCGAATGGTTCAATATTATATTGAGTATTGTGGCATCCCTAATCCTGCTTGCATGGTTGCCTGTTAGCTGAATATTGGTTTTACAAACTTTACATTTGAAGAAGTCATTCTGAACCCAAAGTTCTTAAAATGTATTTTATCCTGGCATGTTAGTGTTATTTAACAGGTACAGTCTGGTGAATAAATTTGACTGAGTGACAAGTGAGTGGAAATTGATGAGCATGAAAGAATACAATTACATTAGATAAATGGAAAATAAAATGTATAGCGACAAACAAAAAAAAATTTATATTCCATGACGTGTAACAGGTATGAAACATAGTTTTTACCTGCTATATAATAATTTCATTTGTATATAACTAATAGTATAACACAAAATATTTATTGAGTATAACAGAAGTGCTTATCATTGTGTGCGGCTTCTCCTTTAAATTTCTAATGAAGCTGAAGTCTTAGTTTCCTGTTTTGCTCCCCCATCTCCCCTTTTTCCACTGATTGCACATGGTAGAGGAGGTTGTCTGCTAAGCTCCTATTAATCGTATACCATCTGAAGTTATTTTTCATGTTTAAATAATATTTATAACTTTATTTTTAACATATATTTAATTATTTCTGTTTTCACTTTAATTAAGGTTTTGTTTTTGTTTCATGAATGCATGTGAGTGTTGAATGCACTGCACTTTTCCTTTAACAGAAAACGTATAAGGGCAAAGACACACTGTAAAATCTGTGCTTTGTGTTATCAGGCATGTTTTGTCACTCATTAGCTTTATTTTATTTGAGACTTAGCCCTTGCTCTCAACCATTTTTGCACTGATTGCACATGGGAGAGAAAAGCTATAAGGGTGAAGAGTAAAATCTGTGCTTTGTGTTATCAGATTAAAAAGCTAAAACATCACGACTGATGTCCTTCTGGTTACAGTTTTTCTCAGTCGCTTTGGTGCATTTCTCACACTATTTGCATTTGCACAACAGTTAATACGTTTCTCAAAACAATTAGTACAAACTGCAAAACCTAGTGCTAACTTGCTCAAAATGGAGAGCTCATTCCTCAAAAGTAAGTATTTATGTCAATGAAAGTGTCAGTGTCATCAAAATGCAAAGTCCTGCCACCATTGTTTATGAACAAGACAGTCAAATGGCTTTGTCATGTTTTAATTATGACCAATGCATAAAAGTCAGATTTTGGTGACACGTCCTGAAAATGCTCAAGACAGCACTATTTACTATTTGCACAGCCATTTGAAAACTACAGTAAAGTTAGACATCACTGCATTTAGTGAGGTATCAGAGTACAAGACACTGGATATGTGTGTTTCACATTTTTACTGCATATGCTCTTTACAATTCTAATTTATTCACAGCATTGTGCAAAATAATAAATACACCCTTATTTACAACAAACAAACTTCCTTTGGGTAGAGCTGTGCACAACTGTAAACATTATTGCAGTACATATTGGAACTGAACCTACAACATACACAGGTCTGTAAAACATTCATGAAATTGTTCAATTTAGAAAACATTTTCAGAAAAAATACAGATTTAAAGTTTTTAAATAAAATGAGCTTGACAGATTTTGACAACTAGTTCAACATTTTTGTATGTAATGACTCAAGTAATGAAATGAGGACTATTAGTTTAATATGGAATGACTATTCAGCATCCACAAGTTTAGTTAATTTTGACTGACATGACATAAGCAAATGATAATGTTACAAACAGCACAGAGTTGTATGAAAGCAATTGATGCATATCTAAAAGCATTTGCAATTTGCTGGAAGGAATGAGAAACTGCTACTATGATGTGCACAAATGACTAATTGTTTTGAGAAATGCATTAACTGTTGTGCAAATGTAAATAGTGTTGTGAGAAATGCACCAAAGCGACTGAGAAAAACTGTAATAAGAAGAAAAATAAACAATGCAGACACTGGTTACACTTGGATGAAAAATATTCCCTGATTTCAATGTCTGTGTCACCGACTCGGTCCCAGTCATTCCCCTTACTCGCCAGCAGAGGTCACTCTCACCGGACTATTAAACACTACATCTCCCACAATCCTCCCCGGCTCACTGATTATGCTGCACCTGAGACTCATCACACACACACACACACACACACACACACACACATAAATACAGCATTCACCCTCACTCCGTTGCGAAGTCTTGTTCTGCCCTGCTGACATTTCTGAGCGTTCCATTACTCCTCGTTGTATTCACTGTTGCTAACCCGGACTGTCTTGACCCTGTATTGCCTGCCCTTGATCCTTGCCTGCCTTACGACTACGATATTGCCTTGCCCTTGTGTCTACCTGGAAGCCCTATTACTCTTGTGAGTTCTGTCATCTACTTATTGTGTGTTTGTAATTAGACTGTGTCTAATAAATGTGCTCAAATGGATCCCTCGTTGTCTGAGTCACCATTACAGAAGACTTCGCCAAACATGGATCCCGCAGCTATGCAACAGTTGTCGACCGAGCTCCTAACCCAAAGTCAAGTGCTCGCCGTTCACCAACAACAGCTGTCTCATCTCACACAGCTAACTGAAAAACTAGTGAAGACAATACAGGGTCAAGACAGTCCGGGTTAGCAACAGTGAATACAACGAGGAGTAATGGAACGCTCAGAAATGTCAGCAGGGCAGAACAAGACTTCGCAACGGAGTGAGGGTGAATGCTGTATTTATGTGTGTGTGTGTGTGTGTGATGAGTCTCAGGTGCAGCATAATCAGTGAGCCGGGGAGGATTGTGGGAGATGAAGTGTTTAATAGTCCGGTAAGAGTGACCTCTGCTGGCCAGTAAGGGGAATGACTGGAACTGAGTCGGTGACAGTCTGGTATAGACTTCTTAAAATTCCATGATATTCCAGAAAACCCCTGGGAACCCAGTGTACAGTAATCTGGCTCTGCTTAAATCTGCTTAAAAAATGTACAACGTCAGACAAAAAAAAAATCTTCAAATCTGTACCGATATGTTTTTGATACTGCGCAGACAACTCTGTAAGGTGCAGAGATCAGCAAAGTTACGAGGGGATGTGAAGAAACGGATCACTTCCTGACGTCTGTTCAGGATGTTCAGATCTCGAGTAGGTCTGTGAAGCCACTGCCTGAAACAAACAGAGAAGAAACAATAATCACACACATACATGCATGCATGCATGCATACATGCATGCATACATGCATGCATACATGCATACATACAGACAGACAGACAGACAGACAGAATGAATACAATTATATATTTCATCATACATTCAGTTATAATAAAAAGGGTTGTTACCGTAAAAGCAGAGAGCCGTATTTGCTCCGACATTGATTCAGAATGCCTGCAGAACATGGCCAGTGTTTAAAAACTAAACATAACATTTCAAACAGAAATTTATTATCCTAAAACCGGAAATAGTGACTTTCTCAAGGACAGAAATGCTATTGAGGGCGAGTAAATTATGACAGTATTTTTTTGGGAACTAATCCTTTATTTAACCACTGTTTATTATCTTGATACAAATGCAAAATTGTAAAATACAGCTATCTATCTATCTATCTATCTATCTATCTATCTATCTATATATATATATATATATATATATATATATATATATATATTAGGGCTGTCAATTGATTAAAAAAATTTACTAATTAATCACACATTTTTGTGTGATTAATCATGATTAATCACGAATAAAAAAAATCCTAAATACAGGCATTGCAAATATAGAAATTGAAAAATACAAACAATTGTATTCATTGTAAAGTTGTATTGCGAGTTGAGAACATTAATTATAAAGTAGAAACAATTTAGCTTTGTCCTCCTTAACATTTCGTCACCTTGGAATTATAAGGTTCTGTCTGCGTTCTGAATGATTTTGAGATATTGAGCTTCAAAGTTTTTGCATTTCATACCAAACAGTATGTGTAACATTTGTTTTTGTTTTTAAATAAAAGGTCTTAATGTAAACAACTTATAAAAAAAACATCCCATAATGTAAATAAGTTGTCATATAATAAGAATGTCAATAACTCAATTTTGACAAAAATGTCAGACAGAACCTTATAATTCTAAGGTGACGATTTAACCAGTTGCTAAGACAGACCAGTCTATTGACATTATCGGGAACAACACACACAGCTCCTCTTCCATTAGCAGGTTAAACAAGCACACACTGATATTATCTAATATTAAACACATGCACAGGTTCTGGGAGAGGTACAGATGCTGGAGGATCATCATACACTCATTCAGAACACACACACACACACACACACACACACACACACACACACACACACA
>CAIGQZ010000379.1:24035305-24065303 GCA_903798205.1 Danio tinwini
ACACACACACACACACACACACACACACACACACACACACACACACAAAGAGAGCAGCCCACTCCCTTCAGATCATCAACACGCACGATCGAATCAAATTTGCTTAAACTAAGCGTTCTAAAGTATGGCTTTATTTCTCAATCAAGGATTCTGACACATCAACGTGAAGCAGACGCTTTACAACAGTTGCGTGTAGTGTTGAGGGCGCTTGCACATTAAACACACGCAGGACCGGAGCAAGCTGAACTGGCGCTGTAGGCAAACCGTGATCACGCCGCCATCAACCCGAAAGTGAAATAGAAACTTACCGGTTTGCGGTTTAAAGTTAGGACCGGGAGGGAGGGGGTGGGTGTCGCGGATGAAAGTGAGGAGGTCGCCTCTATGGGCGTGCCCGGCCCTGAACACACGTCGACCACAAAAAGAAATAAAAAAAAAACTGCAACTGCGATAAATGCGTTAATTTTTTTTAACGCGTTAAACATTTCAAATTAATCACGTGCGTTAACGCGCTAATATTGACAGCCTTAATATATATATATAAAATCAATATCTCTCATTAATAAAGTGTATCATATAAAATAAATTCAATTTATAAAATATAACAAATATTTAGTTTTTGTTATAACTCTGTTCTGTTGCATTTTTTCTACTCACAGTCACAATATATAAATATTACCATTGATTTAATCAATTATATTATGAAATAAAAATTATTAATTTAATGAATATTTAATCTTTTTTTTATATTTGTTGATTTAGTTCATCATGTTTAATATTTATTATCTTCAAGCATGTCCAAAAATGTAAAAGACAGCTATATATTTCATTCACTTCATCTCATAATAATAAAGTGTATCATATAAAATAAATCCAATTTAAAAAACACAAACAAATAGTTTTTATTATAACTCTGTTAGGGTTTTTTCGACTCACAATCAGTACATAAATATTAAATATTACCATTGATTTAATAAATTATATTATTTAATAAAAATATTAATTTAATAGTTATTTAAACATATTTATTGATTGAGTTCATCATATATTTAATATTTGTAAACAGCATTTATTTTTTTATCTAAAACCTCAAATTATGTATTTGAGTGTATATGGTGCACACACACACACACACAAAAACATTTTACCATAAAGGCTCAGTCCCTCTTTAACTCCCGACTGAAGCTTTAACACTGAAGGATGTAGCTCAGATTTAAAGATCTGGAGTGCACTACAGAAAAAAAAATAAAACTGGTTTTATAGCTCAAAAACCTCTAAATGAATAGAACCAATAGGAAAAGGGACTCACTCATACCTGTAAGTGTCTCTGTCAATGTACACAACATCTTTCCTGCAACATAACAAACAAGTCCTTCATGCTCAGTGTAAAAAAAAGGTGTTATGATTTTTTTTTACATAATGTTTATTGGATTTTAACAAGTTAAATGCAACACAACACAGTACAGTAGATTTATCATCACCAAATATGGAGTAATATGGTTTAAGAAGCTTCCTAAGACTCATATTTTTAGTAGTGTTTTTAATGTGTGATCTATTCTTATCTTACTTATTGTTATATATTCCTATTTTTTTGTTTTTACTGTTTTATTGTTTTTGCCTTGTGCTTTGAGCTTGAGAAAAGCGCATTACAAATAAAATGTATTATTATTATTATGATAGATCTACAGTACTGTTGTACAGTACATGCCCCAAACCTCCAACCCATAGTGCCACAAGCAAATAAAGAATAAAATTAAACAAACAAAAAACATAGAAGGTGATATCTAAGCATTCTGTTCTGTAAGGCCCAGGTAAGACATAAAGCTGCCCCAGCATTTGACTAATAAACTTTGACACTTTTTCAAACGAAATGCAATTTTTGAGACTTTGAATAAAATTGATTTAATCCAGATAGAAGTAGAAAGAAGTGGTTTAGAATCCCTCCATCTCAAAGTTATACATTTTATGATATGATTAAAACTTGAATGCCTTACAGTGTGTAAGTCATAAACTGTAATATTGGGATGCCCACATCGTTGTCCTCCAGCTCTGAGCCGATTCTCCTTTTCTCCACACACTTCAGCAGTCCTCCTATTGATCGCACCTATGACAGATAAGATCATCATGATACGCCAGTTTAACAGTGCTCAAGATATACGAGTACACCCCTCACAAATCTCTCATTTAGATTTAGATTCTCTATAAGATGCTTTAATTCAATTCAATTCAGTTCAATTCATCTTTATTTCTATAGCGCTTATACAATGTAGATTGTGTCAAAGCAGCTTCACATGGAAGTTTATAGTGAATTGAAACAGTGTCAGTTCAGTTTTCAGTGTTTAAGTTCAGTTCAGTTTAGCTCAGGTCAGTGTGGTTTAATAATCACTACTGAGAGTCCAAACACTGAAGAGCAATTCCATCGCTTTACAATATTATATTTGAGCATTTACATTAGTTTAGTCAGTATTGAAGCCAAATCTGGAGCTAATCTAACAAAATAACTTATGATAATGGTGCAAAATTAGCCCACCCAAATTTATATGTTAGGGAAAAATATTAAATAAAAAATGTAAAAAGAGCAAAAATCAAAAGAAACATAAAATGCATAAAATATTGTTGTAGTCTCCAATCTTTCACATGCATTTAAATGTATTATCTTTTCATTTCTAAATATGTTTGGTGACTATTTGGTGAAATATTATTTTAATAAATAAATCTGTTTAATAAATCTGTTTTGTTCAAATGCACCAACATATATTCCCTATATTCACTGAGAAATTAATAAAAATGGGGTGTACTCATTTATGCTGAGCACTGTATGTGTCTGGCACAAACCATTTCTGATGTCTCACCATTAGCCCCGAGTCTAATGGGATACAGGAGGAGATATATAGGATTTTCTCGCTTTCTGTGATGGTAGAAGTGAGAAGTGGGAGATGTGCTGAAATGAGCCGCTGTTTGCTGACCTCCACACCTGCAGAGGATGAGAGAGGATCAGCTCATAATTAAATACTTTAATTTGATCCTTTAAAATCAAAACAGAGTATTGTGCCAGAGAAGTAGACAAATTAAAGTGGGCATGAAATCTAAACTGACTCTTCTTATTTTAATATGTACAGTTAAATTATTAGTGTACAAAATTATTAGTTCGCCTGTGAATTTGTTTCCTTTTTCAAATATTTCTTGAATGATTTTAAACAGAGTAAGGAATTTTTCACAGTATTTCCTATAATATTTTTTCTTCTGGAGAAAGTCTTATTGGTTTTATTTCGGCTAGAATAAAAGCCGTTTTTAAATGATTAAAAACCATTTTAAGGTCAATATTAGTGTCACTCTCAAGCATTTTTTTTTGTCTACAGAACAAACCATCATTATATAATGATTTGCCTAATAGGGTGTATGCAGAAGGACTTTTAATTTTGCAGTAACCTGGGTCAAGCGCTTCCAATGAACTGTATGCAGTTACAAAATCGGCACATTTAAGTCTAGTCTTAAGACTTAAAAAAAGTCGGTCTCTTTTCTTTAAAAAAAAAATCAACAATCTTCACTGCCTGATTGATATATAATATAGAGTGGGTCTCAGATTGTAGAAGAAGCACTGCATTCAATTGAATTTTCCCACACCATGTCTTTAAAATATGAACATTTATTTTACTACAGTATTTTCAATGGAGTTTCTGTGCTCGTCTGCTGATCCTGACGGGAGTGTGCATGTAAACGACTTTTCATCTTGTTTCACACTTGAGCAACTAAATGAATTCTCAAGTCTATTTAACTTATTATAATTTATTACGTTACAGCATCGATGCTGTAAAAGAAACCATATAAATTCGAAAAAAGTCACATTAAACTTTCACTAGAAGTTTATTGGTATGGAAAGAAACACTAGCTGTGCATGTACCCTATTACCCTAAATTGCCTAATTAACTTAGTTAAGTCTTTAAATGTCACTTTAAGCTGAATACTAGTATCTTAAAAAAATATCTAGTCAAATATTATGTATTGTCACCATGGCCAAAGTAAAAGAAAGGTTATTAGAAATTAGTTATTAAAACTATTATGTTCAAAAACATGCTGAAAAAACTTATTTCCATTAAACAGAAACTGAAGAAAAATATAATACAAGGGGGCAAATAATTCTGATTTCAACGTTATATAGTAATGATTGCTGTAAATTATGTACTGTGCACTTCATTATTTTGTAAAACTTTTTTTTTACACAGAGAAAATACTGCCAAGATCAAAAACTCACTTTAACTGTGAGGAAAAGGAAACAGGCAGCATGAACATTATGCTAAACCTCTCCTTTCCACATAATAACATAAATTGCACCTGAACTGTGACAGAAAACCAAATTAAGCTATTTGTGTAGACTTACCAAAGTTTGCACTTGGAAAAATGACAATTTCAGGCTTGCAGTCACAATTTGATTCTGAAATTGAAGCAAAATTAGAAATTAGTTTTATAGTTTCAAGTCTCTAGCTTTGTGAAAAAAACATTAGGTAAGACATCATATATTCTGATAATATACACATCGTAATTTAGACAAAAATTACCAAGCTTTTCCAAAAAGCGGGCCAAGCATTGCTCTTGTTTGGCACTTGATATTATGACTGTTGGACTCAGCTCCTGTATGACTGGAAAAAAAAACAAATGTGAAAGCATCATTCTACCAAACAGATTGTATTATTAAGCAGCACAATAAATTAACACCTGTCACAAAAAGAGAGAGGAGACCAATAAAACACACACACACATGCACACACCCCTCTAGATGGTTATAAAGATTCATTTAAATATACTGATTATTATTATTTATTATTACTGTTTTATCCTAAAGTGTTGACTCTTAAATGTGCACAGTTTATTTAAATGTATTTAATTCCTACATTTTACCAAAAATGTAAATTTTCACTTACACAAAAATGTGACGGGGCCTAACTTAAGCTTGTCTTCCTCAAAAAAAATCATACAAAACAAGCATAAAATCATACAATTCATGATAGAACGCATCCTTGATCACTGTCAGCTTCACCTCTTTCATTTGATGTCACTTCTGAGTCATAGCACACAGTGTATTGCATTTCATGTTAAATTTAATGCAAATGTGACGGGACTGACAGAAACATGGGGACAATTGTAAAATAGTATTTTTTTGTAGAGTTTATTTATAATTTCATGTTTTTAATCAATTGATGTGATTGAGAACAACTTAAAAATTGCTATTTTTAGTAGTTTGCATTTTCTAAATAACAATTTTTAGCATAACAAAACTATTAAAGCTGTAGGTTCAATTGGGCTAAAGACTAGGATAATGACATTTGTAAAGTGTTTCTAATAAAGAAAACAGAACTCACAGAAATCAACCAACAGTCCATTTTAGAAAATTTTGGGATGAAATATTTTTTTATTCCCACGCACACACACACGTTATAGTAACTCTGTGTATATATATATATATATATATATATATATATATATATATATATATATATATATATATACATACATACATATTTTTTTTTCTTCTGGAGAAGGTCTTATTTGTTTTTTTCTGACTATATATAGTAAACAGTAATAAAGAGATGCATTACCTCTATCCAACAGGTGGAGGTCGCTGTTTTCCACCGTGTCCGGCATATAATGCAGCGTATAATCACGACTGTCATAGTAACTCAATCCTATATTGCCTTGCTTTAAAAGTACACTCAAGAAAATCTAAAATTACACACAAAGATATTTTAACTGTACATCACTAGCCAAATTAAAGGGATAAGATCTTTATACGTGAAATATTATCAACACAAACAACAATTTACCTCACGGTTTCTCCCATCACCCTCGTCTTCATTTATAACACTTGGAGCTCTGCTTTCTGGCTGTGGTAAAATATTGTCTTCAGCTACACGGTACATTTAGATATAGAACCCAACTAGCCTTCAGCTTACACGAAAAAATGAGGTGAATTTTTCGAGGTTTTTGTATCTCGTTATGAATATTGGTTGGTTTTGTTCCGTTATGTTATTAGCCAACAACAAGCGCATGAAATGGCGCGAATCCTATGGCAACTCATTTACGTCAGATATAAAACAATATCAACCGCGCCAGAAATTAAATAAGGTAATTAAAAAAAGAATTAATGCAAATATATATCATATAATACAATGATTTTGTTCTGAATTTGTATTTAATTATATACAAAAAGGTCAGACATTTGCTTTCAACAAGGTTTTATGTTCTATATATTATATATTTATATTTATTTATAAAATATATTTAGAACTAGCACTGTCTGTGTAACCCATAAACATAAATATACATGTAGATTCATTATTTCTGAATTATTTCTGAATCTTTACATTATTTCAGCAACCTATATGGTTGCATGTGGATTTATTTTTTTAACCCCTCCCAAAAAATGCAATAATTCGTCAAAGCAAACAAGATTAGACACACCAAATGTTTTTATTTTCAGTAAATTTATCCATATGTAGTAAAGCAATGCTCATAGAAACAGTCTTGTTAGACATTTGAATTAAGATACATGCGTGTTCTTGTATTCTCTTAAAGGAATAGTTCACCCAATACTTGTTTCAACCTTTAAGTATCTTTGTTTTGTTAATAAATAAAGAGAGATTTAGAAAAATGTTAGCCATTGACATCCATGAATTTCCTACTATAAAAGTCCATGGATACAGGGTTTTTTGTTTTTTTTTGGTGGGGGGGGATGTTTGAACTATCCCTCTAACCTCTCAACAAAATATGAATGCATTAATTTAGCCTACATAGCAGTCTTACGTCCCCCTTATTTCCCCCCCAAAGGTTTTAATGTTGTTAATTCTGCCTTGTTTCTTGTCTTTCGATTTGGTAATTGAGTCCTTTAATCATGCTTACTGTGAATAAAACAATGTCAAAAGAAGTGAGAGCAGAATGCTGGACCAGATGAAAGCAGAATTAGTTGTGCTGCTGTTGCACAGTAGAGTATCACAGCAGTCACTGCGAAAGGTGAAGTTTAACCCCTGGGTGAACTTCTCTCCTGTTAATCCACACAGGGCTGGAAGAGCACAACTCTTTTCATACAAAACAATCTCCAAATCCCCTGTATACAGAAAACACACAATGACAAACATGTAAAGACCATTTCAAGTGAACATTTTGAAAATGTCATGGAAAATGTGTCCTTTTCATTGATAATAATTTCTACCAGAAGTACAATGTTAATGTTTTTTTTTGTCAATTACACAGTATTTAACTGTAATATGAACTGTATTTTACTGTAGGACAGTTATGCAGTAAGCTACTGTATTTTAAAGTTGCATTGTGAAAATATATTTTATATGCATATTTTATAGTAAAGATATACAATACTGTAAATGCATATACAGCTAGATAAATGTTGCTGTAAAAGCAAATATGGTATCTTTGCTGTAATTGATTTAATCAAGCTGTGATTGGTGTAATCAAGGATTAGCAATGTACTGTTTAGTGAACAAGCAGGGTTTCTGCAAGTTTAATCAAGTCTGATTAAATTTTATACCTAAACAGTGTAAACACTAAATCAAAACAAGCAAAACTCTAGTTGTACACACTTTACAACATTATATTTATTTTTTATGATAAGTTTAACATTGTTAAAAGAATATTCATTGTGAAGACAATGACAAAAAATCAAAAATACACATTTGTTGGCTTTTGGTCCAAACTGATTAAATATAATGTAACATGTAAGGTGATATGTTGCTCTGGTATTATCATGAGGAATGGTATAATTGTTTTTAGTTTTTTTTCCCCCTGATTAGGGAATTTAATTTGAAGTAATTGCAGTAAAAATGTCGAAGATGTAGTAAATTGTATCTCTTTGCAAAAAAAATAATAAAAATCTATTTTGTCATTTATGTTTATTTATTTACGCTTTAGAATTGCATAATTGGACCTTAATCTTTCCTCCTACAACTTTCAGTACGGAAAAGTTAGAAAAAAGTAATTTTGTTAACATTTTAATAGTCTGAAAAGATATATTGTCTGAGTTGGATGTTGTAAATTACAGTACAAAAACCTGGTAACAAACTTCCAGTACTTTTTCCTGTTGTTTTACTAATTTAATACTGTATAATAGTATACTATATGTTGTTTTAAACTACTAAAATGTCAATAAAAGTTACTGTTAAACAGCACTTTCAATTTCCAACATTAAAAGTCAACAGAGCAGAGTCCCATAATACAATTTAAATGTGCAAATAAAGGAAAAAATCTGAAACACAAAATACGGAACCTGTTAATGGATATTTTTAGTCTATGCAGTGGCATCTGAATTTAATAAACGGTTACATAATAAAGCTACTCTTCAACCCCTCATAATCACATAAACTTGAAGATATGACTGCTTTAAAAAAAACAAAAAGCCAGCAATATGACAATTATTGGTCAAGGTTTAAAAGATATTAATGATATTTACACACCTCGCCGGGCAACAGCTTTGCTGGAGAGACAGACTTGGCCCAGTGAACATTTAGTGGGGAACTTGAGGCAGTCCAGTGGTGAGATTGAAGGAAATACACAGGTATAACACAACAGAGGAACTGCAGGAAGCAGATTAACAGAATATATACAGATCAGTAAATAACAGAATACATGCAAACACATACTATTAACAACACATACAATCAAAATGTCTTTAAGTAATAAAGTTTGTATACACATATGAAAAAATTAAGACACTAGAAAACTCTGAATTTGACTTGGTTTGTTGGAATATGTAATCAATTCTATGAGTGTTCAATAAAAAGGTCAGGAGAGGGTTTTCTTCAATGTCAAAATATTTGTAATTTATTAAGTACAAATGAACGATTCGATGAACAGAATTCTGGTATTCTGGTAAAAAAATCTTCTCTCCGTTAAACAGAAATTGGGGAAAAAAATAAACAGGGGGGCTATTAAATCAGGGGGTTGAATAATTCTGATTGCAACTGTAACAAGAGTCATAGTGGTGTGAATGAATCGTCGTGATAACGAGTCTTTAGCCGTTTCGGCGTGACGTGGGTACGAAACATAAGCCCCGCACATTTGTTGCAGAGCAAACCCGGAAAAATTTTAACCAGCGGTCCCGCTCACTAACACAGTAGCAAAAAAAAAAAAAAAAAAAAAAAAAGGAGAAAGATAAACAGATCCCAGTTGAACCAAGTCATGAAGATGCTGTGCAGTTTGAATACTTCTGGAATCTACACACAACGGGGCATTCGTCGGCCATTTGTTAAAGGAAGGATCAGAAAAGACTATTGATTTAAGGGACTTTGTCAGTACATGGATCAATGGGTCATGGATTAGTTTCTTCCTCCATTTCGCAGAAGCCATATTTCGCCTTCCTCCATATTCTCATAAATCGCATCTAATGCCACTTTAAAAAATGTGATGAGTGCCGCTTTGTTTACGGATTTAAATGCATTTGAGCTTGCATTCCACTGCCGTTTGTCACTGCTATGGCCACCGTCAGCTGTTCTTACACACGTGCAGTGGTCAAGGTTCAAAACGGGGGTGAGATGTCTGAATAACACTAAGGGCCGGAGCAAGCTGAACTGGCGCTCTAGGCGAATGGCGATCACGCTGCCGTCAACCCGAAAGTGAAAAAGTGACCGTTTCGCGGATAAAAGTGAGGATCGGGAGGGATGGAGTAGGTGTCGCAGATGAAAGTGAGGACTGGGGGATTTGCGGACATCGCCATTACTATTCTGCTGCCCAAGGCGGCCGCCTAGGTCGCCTCTATGGACGCGCCGGCCCTGAAAACACTGTTGAGAACCGGGTACTGTTTACTATGGTGTTAGTAACTACTATAAAGCGTGTTTTGGGTGGCTGCTGCACGGCAACATTTCACGGTCTTGTGCTGAACGCTGTCGACCAATAGCAACAGGCTGACATTGGTCCAATCAGCGTAATTAGCCTCACGCTAAGGAGGGGTTTGGGAACAAATGAATAGCTGAACGATTCATATAGGAGTCGCTGGAATAATTAGGTAAAAATAAATGTAACCGCAGTTATATGACCATGAAAGTGTTTTTTGACCTTGCATGTATATCAGCCAAAAAATATGACCCTTTTTAATATATAATAGGGGCTCTTTAACAGTTTGAGTTTAGTGGAATTCAACACTTGCCAATCATTCTCCAGTCCTCCATTGGCCACACCCATACATACATCCTTTTTTTTTTCTTTTTTTTACAAATTCTCTGCACAACATGAAAAGCATAAGACTTCTCAACTGCAAATATCGTGTTCAGTTTCAAACCATCTCTGCTCACAGGAAGTTTAAGCTCAAGTTAATTTTAGACATTCAGGTCTTTACATTTCTATCAGCTTTATCTATTTCCAGCAAAAGTGCTTCATTAGTATGCAAGGCGAATCACAATTAGAGAAGAGGTTTGGTTAATATATCACCTTAAGTAATGCAAGTACAAATGTTTATTGAAAATCAGACAACAGTAACAATAAAAAATAATTACATTTTCCACAGGGTCTTGGAATTGGTTTAAAATTTAAAATAAAATGTCTTTACAGCATAAAATGACAATTAAACGAAATACCAATAGGTTTACATTTATTCAGATGCTGTTGATGTTCATTTTTAGACAAATACCTCAAAAAGTTGTGGAATAATCCTGATTTTTTTAACACCCAATCGTAATATTCTGCATTTATAAACACAATTTTGACTTCATATCTATACAGATTTGGTTATACATGACTGGTAATTTTCCTGAAATGCACTTCACAGATTTCGTACTCAACTCAAATAATTTATTCTATAAACAGCCTAGAAAATAGCATATTTCATTTTCCTTATGTCCTAGTAAAAAAACTGCTTCAATAAAAAATAAACTACAATGACAATGTTGTCCTTTTAGTTGTTTTTACTTACCCACTGATGGGAGAAGATAAAGAAAGAGAATGCATCTAAAAACATGAGACATTTTCTTTGGTCAGAAGGCTCAGATTTGCAAATCCAATCCGGTCTTATCTTCAGGTCAGATGTTAGTTGTAGCTCCTCGTCTGTTTCTCTAACCCTTCCTAATAAACATCCAAAATGTCTCCACCCTGAAACATAATTAAAATCAGGCTACTGCAGTTTGTTGCTATGGCTCTGAGGACAAAATTCATTGGCTTAGGTTGCTGACTGCCCAATTACCCTGCGTTTTATTAAATAATGCAGAGGAACGAGTTATATTATAGATTTTTCAAAAAGGCTGGCTTACCTTTATGTGGTATAATAGGTTTCCCGATTAATAAGCGTAAACCTGCCACCTACACTGGCAAGACTAGATGAGCAGCAGTAATTTAATAAAGATTTTTTTTGGTTAATGAGAGACGTGTCGAGCAGAGGAAGGAATGTCAAATGACTGAGAGTCTTGTGATGCACAAAAATTATGTTACATATCAAGATTTAACAACATGACGCAAGGTTTTCTTATGCCAGAAAAATCATATGAGCAGTAACATTTAAAAAAGGAAAACATATACAGGCTTCATGCTGCCATTTTTGGACCACACAACAGCTAAAAATGTACTGCACAGCATTCAACAAGCATTAAATTAATGCATTAAATTACTTCATTTACTTGCCCTCAAGTGGTTTAAAAACTTCACGAGTTTCTTTTGAACCAATGACTTCTGTAGTAGAAAAAACTACTACGAAAGCAAATGGATACACGTTTTTAGCATTTCTCAAAGCATCTTGTGTGTTCAACAGAGGAAAAAAAAACAACTCAAACAGGGTTGCAACAAGGATGAGTAAATTACAATATTGAGTTGTGTTAACTATCCCAACTATAAATATCCTAACTATACTCAACTCTGCAGTTAAATATTTCATAGCACTTAAAATCTTCTGATATAATCTTTGAAATAATTCACACAAACCTTCACCTATGCTGATATACAGTAACTGACATAAGCACTGCCTTAATTAGAATAAAAACCACAAGACAGATATAGGTTTAACTCTTCCTCTTTTAATGTAATCCGATTTTATACAAAATGGAGATTAGCGGTTAGACTTGGCCACTCTCTCCAGCTCATCTTTCTTCTTGATGGCGTAAGAGTTGGAGGAACCCTGCAATAAACAGACAATATTACAATAGAAATCAACTGAATAAATGTGTTAAGATAGTAACAGTAAAAATGCTTCAATCAGATGGTCTCTCTCTCACCTTGGCAGCATTGATGAGCTCGTCAGCAAGACACTCTGCGATGGTTTTGATGTTCCTGAAAGCAGCTTCTCTTGCACCAGTGCAGAGCAGCCAGATGGCCTGAAATCACAAAACACAATAAGCCACCTCTTTCATACTAAAGAGGTGGGGGGGGAGGAATCTAACTGTGATTCACCACTTTCTCACAGTTTTGACTTGTTCCTCACAATTCAGAACAACAAGTCAGAATTGTGAACCACAAACTTAATTGTGACTTACAGAATTCAAAGTCTGCATGTCACATATGACTAAGTGTTGTTTTTTGGTGAGTTGAGTTCATATGCTCCCAAAATTCTAAATGTATGCTTGTTACAATCTTAAAGATGGGGAAGGAGAGTAACAATTTTTTTGGGTGAAACACAAGCAAACACACATTATCAACAAGTGAGGGACAAAAATACCAAGACTAACTAAATGCAAAAGTTTATTTACAAAGATAGTGATGATAAATTGTTGACTATCAGAAATCCATACTTTTTTGTGCAGTTGCAAGTTCATAGGCTTTCAAAATTATAACTTTCCATTATTCTAAGGAAACACTTAATTGAAAAATGTTAACCACTTGGTAATATTTTACAATTAGATTCAATGTACTTACTAACATAAACAATAAATACATGACTGTATTTATTAATCTTTGTTAACGTTAATTAAAATAGCCCTTAGTTCTTGTTAAAAGTGCACTTGACATGCAACTTTGTATTTCAATAGAAATGTTGAGCAGTGAATAAATGCTATAAATTGTCCAATCTTAGTTCATGTTAGTAAAAGCATGTTAGTCATTTTAAAGTGACTAAATATTGAGAACGAAATGGTTATTTAAACAGCTTCAAACCACCTAAAATGTTTTTTTTTGTGTGAACTTAAAGGTTTCCTTGTTTATTCTGTGGCAGAAACAGATACTACAGCTTTCCTGTGCTGCATATTTTCTTTGGCCAAACCTAATAAATCAGTTTACCAAAAGCCTGCAAATTCACAATGTAACAAAAATTTGCAAATAAAAACACTTAAAAGAAAATTACTGTTGGATTTCCCAAAAGCACAAACTCTTATACTGTGTTCACACCAGACACAGTACACGCAGATAAATATGCATGAACATTGAGTTTACTTGCTTCATTCGCACATCAATTCCGCTTCATTCGGCATTAACTTTACTTCACAAAAGATGCAGATTCACGTCATGGGGCAGGGCTTCTGTCTGCCAGGTGACTCTAGCTTTATTGCTAAATGGCTAACATGGATTTTATTGCAAGGCTGAAAAACAGCGTCTATTCGTTTGGAGCAGTGTCTGAGTCCACTAGATCCATTCTGAGGTGGACCCAGCTCTGTGAGCTCATAAACTCCTCCAAAAACTATACCTGGATAATGGAAGCTTTCAGCGATGCTGCTGACTGAGCCGAGCCCAGTTTGATGAACTGTTGTCGGTGTCAGCAAGAGGATTTTCCTCCTGGACGCCAACAACAGGAGCTACTTTATAATCACACCCCCAACAAGAGCAAGCTCCTGATTGGTTAACGAAGGTGCGAATGTCCGCTGAAGTTCAGATTTTCAAACTGCACAATACACGCATTAACTGCGCAAACCGCTCAACTCACGCTGCTTCATACGCACGAACCGCGTCTTTGCATTGACTTAACATGTAAATCATTTGCGCTTGATGCTGCTTTTGGGTCTGGTGTGAACGCAGCATTAGATTACAAGAATCATAGCCACCAATAAACTTAGGGTGCTTTCACACCTAAACTTTTGTTCCGGAACCTGGTGCGTTTGCCCAGTTAGCGCGGTTCGTTTGGCATATGTGAACAGGGCAACCACGCACGAATCCACGCCAAAGCAATTGCTCTGAGACAGCCTGAATGAGGTGGTCTCGTCTCGATTGAAATGAACTCTGGTGCGGATTGTTTGTAGTGAGAAAGCGATACGATCCCGGCTATATCACAGTGTTTTATGGATATGTAACAGGCATACAGCTATATGAAGAGGTGGAGGTCATTCCAGACATCTTAAGTCTCCTGAAAGTCTCCCGCAAATGCACAGAGACTCCTGGATGCCCGAAAACGAGTGATAATCTCCCGGAAATCGCGCATCTCTGTCTCGGTCCTTAAATACACTGCGCACCCTTCTCATCACCCCTCCCCACCGCATCCCTCCTCGCTTTTCTTCAGACATGTCGCGCGTACCCTGTCAAACACCACCAAACCACCCCCTTGACAGCTGAGCGGAGCTCTGCAAAATAAACAGTGAAACTGACCAATGTGAGGAGCGTTTACTTGTTTTAGTTCTTTGGTCCGTTTAGAAACTTTGCCGTGTGAAAGTGAACAGCACCAAAAACAAAGAGCAACAATGTAACAATTTTAATCCCTGTTTTGGAACAAATGAATCGATTCACAGGTGTGGAAGCACCCTTAGAATTACAATGCATTTGAGAAACACATTCGGATCTTACTGTAAATGTAGAATTGATTGATCAAATTACATATTTAAAACAAGCTGACACTATTGAGCTTTTTTTTGGACAACTTAATTGTTTTATGTTCAATACATTTAATAATAATTACTCATTTTCTTTTCGGCTAAGTCCCTTTATTAGTCAGGGGTCGCCACAGCGGAATGAACCGCCAACTTATCCAGCTTATGTTTTACGCAACGGATTCCCTTCCAGCCGCAACCTAACACTGGGAAACCAGGTTAATAAAAATAGTTAACGTAACTGATTTTTGTTGGGAGAACATCAATGAATTGTGTGAAAACCTGCATTTTTACAGTATTAAGCAGCACTACAAGATTAAGAAATTAAAAATCTAAGTAATATTGCACCTGATTGACTCTGCGCAGGGGGGACACGTCAACAGCCTGTCTCCTCACGGTTCCAGCACGTCCGATACGAGTGGAGTCCTCACGAGGGCCACTGTTGATGATGGCGTTCACTAGAATCTGCAGAGGATTCTGAATGGGAAATACAAATAGTCCATTAAGATGTACAACATTACAGAAAAAAAAATTTCAAAAACTTTTAATCCACAAAACATTTATAAGGCTATTATACATTGCATCGATTATACAAACTCTACTACAGTTTTAAGGAATGTCTCTCACCTCGCCAGTGAGCAGGTGGATGATCTCAAAAGCGTGTTTGACGATGCGGACGGTCAGCAGTTTCTTGCCGTTGTTGCGTCCGTGCATCATCATGGAGTTAGTGACGCGCTCCACGATGGGACACTGAGCCTTACGGAAACGCTTGGCTGCGTATCTGCCGCTGGAATGAGGGAGGTATTTGGCATATTTCTCCTTCACAGCAATGTAATCCTAGTAAAAAAGCAGATGTTGAGTTATGCACATTTTTATGGCGTATCAACATGATCAAAACTTTGCTGAAAACAAAGCACATTCATTTCCTATCATACTCTACACCCTTCGACTAATAATTTAGTTACTTTTGAGCAGCCAAAATGTTTTAATATAAGTAAGTGTAGACATCTGGGATTTGTTTTGGAAAAATTTTTACATTTTTTTTATTTTAACAAAACCAATCACGCAGAACACACAACCAACTTGTTTACTCTATAATCTAGTCCTATTTTTTTTATTTAGATGACTTGTAATGCATGGAATTTGATCATGCTTAGTGTAATGCATTTATCAAAAGCTACCCATTTAAAATAATCAATCCCAAGCATTACTTAAACATGTTAAAATGCAAACACTCTGTTAAAAAGTATGTTAAAAGTATAAAACTGTTAAAAGTATGTTCATTGCCTTGCATAATAAACAATTTGCATTAAATTGTGATTGTTTTTTACTGCTATAAAATGCAATTAAAGCACATGTGACCATTTGAGTTAATTGCCATAAGCTTTCCTGACTAATTCATGGCAAAAACAGATAATTGACAAATAACAATTTTCTATAATATTAAACCAGCTTAAAAAACAGTAAAAGATTGAGGTAAAGTTGGTCTTCTATGCAGACATTCGTTTAGTGACAACTTGTGACACGGTCCCTATATTGTTTAGCATGCTACTTTGACACTTCAGTCTGAAATCACATGAAATTACGACTTCAAAACAACATTAGATTGACTGTAAACAATACTTTTATAGTCATTGACTGCTATATGATTTCCCCATTCAGAATTAGTGAAGAATGCTTTTCTAAAATTATATTGAGGAAATAAGAATGTGCAACCATAAAAACAACTTTACCTCAATCAATAAGAGGATATCAACAATAAATACATGCAAAATATCTAAAACAGTTTGACTTTAATACGTTCTTATTAAGGATTTAAGTCTTAATGCATATATATCTCCTATCTGAGTGTTCAACAAATTGTACTTTAAGTAATTTTCACCTAATCAAACTTGACAAAACTTCATATCACATTTATGTCCACCATACCTGCAGGGAGATGTCATTGATCTGTACATCATCTGTGCTCCATTTGCCAAAGAGTTTGATCTCTGGTGTTTCAGCAACAGCTGGCGCAGCCTCCCAATCTTCAGCCATCTTTAGAGGAAAACAAAAAACATTTTTGAAGATGACATTAACACATTAATGAAAGTCCTCAAAAACATCTGTGACCCTAAAATACAACTGGAGTTAAAATTGATATTATATACACATTCAGACTTTCTTAAAATAATTTCAGAAAACTATCTTATGCTAATACTAAATAGAGAAATCATATCAGCAGCCAAAGACTATCAAACTACAACTTTGTTTACAATCAATCAAATAGTGCTTATGTTTTGAAGTCATAATCGTGATTTCACACCAAATATTCAAAGTACCATGGTAAACAATATATGGAGCAAATCACAAGTTATCACTGAACGAATGAGCAGTTTTCACTAACTTCACCTCAATTATTAATTGATAACCACGCTACTTTAAATATTTAGTCTGAAATCGCATGCAAGTATGACTTCAAAACAATATTAGGATTATTTAAGACTGTGATCAACGTTGTACTCTGGTAGTCATTGGCTGCTAATATGATTTCACTAAACAATACAGGGAGAATGTCACAAGTTGTCACTGATCAAATGTGCGAATATAAAAGCAACTTTACCTCAATAGATCACAAAAGTAGTCATATTTGGTGTTTATATTTGGAAAAGAATTGCTTAATTAAAAAAATGCTTTCCATTTATGTAGTTTGTTAAAATAGTAGAACCTTTACAACAGACACAACAATTTAAAAATCTTGAATCTGAGGATCAAAAAATATAGAGAGAAAAATCACCTTTAAAGTTGTCAAAATCCTATTCTTAGCAACACATATTACTAGTCAATATTCAGTTTTGATAGATTTAGGGTAATAATGTTGCTAAATACCTCTACTTGAAATTCTAATACTTCTATGAATAAAATAATCAAATATATTTAGACCCATACAATGTATGTTTGGCTATTCCCCAAAAAATATAACCGTGCAACAAACCATAAAGCTTCGTGATTCAGGATCACATTTAATAAACCGTACAGAAGCTACAGCAAAATACATTTCAAGAGTGACTAACTCCTTTACATATTAGCAGTAACATAAAAGTTAAGCAAAACTCAAGCAAAGTCTTTAATGAACGAAGCATACATGGAGGGAGATTAAAATACATTACAATTCATTACAATCTGACGTCTATGACACTACACTGCTAAACGCCAACCAACTATTTAATTGGTACATTCAAATTCAAGCGGAAAACCAAAAATATGCAAATAATTCAACTAACACTTTTAAAAAATACAAAAAAGCTATGTCTATACTCAAACATGCGGATTCGCTCATGGTCTTTGCGGGAAAGACAGCGGCTCATGTACCGCTTATAAAGACGTTCAAACTCATAATTTTGACCACACATATTGAAGATTTTCGAGTTAAAACACGCATATAAGGTTGTTAACAGACATTTGTATATACTTTGGTAAGGGGAAAGAGGATATAACATCATTAAAACATGTTTTCTAGCGTTACCTTCGCAGCGTGTGTGTGAATGGCGCACTCGAGCAGGCGGAAAGGAAGAGCGACACGAGGAGCGAGAAAAAAACCACTTCCGCTCAATGCACTTCCGAGTCGAGCTTTTTCTTCTGCGTACTCATTTCAACGAATCAGCGCCCCCTGTTACTGATAGTTTGCCGAAAATCAGTGTAGAAAACAGAAAACGGTGCTCAAATTAAATATTAAAGTTAGTGCTGGGCAAAGATTCATCGCTTCCAAATTAACAGTTTGTTTTGACATAATATATGTGTGTGTCTATGGTGTGTGTTATTTATTATTTATGTGATACACTCATACATAAAAACCTTTGTTACATATAGGTACGGGTCACCTTTATTTGTTCCTCGAAATTAGTCTCTACCCCTCCTGCTATCTCACATCGGAACCGTCTTTTTGATCATTTAAACTGGGAAAATATATGGTCTATACAGCAAAAGTTTTTCCTTACTAATAAGGTAAAGGAAATATCTTTTAAATTATTACATAATATTTATCCTGACAACAACTTCTTAAAGAAAAGATTTGGATCAGACTTTGATACAAAATGCTCCTTTTGTCAGAAAAACACTGAAACTCTTCCTCACCTATTCTGGTTATGCAACCATGTGTTCCAGTTTTGGCAAGATGTTAATGTATTTATCTCAAATATTACTTCACAGAACTTTTCTGTTACTCCAAAAGTAATTATTATTATTTTTTATACAAACTTTAACATCTGCTTTATAATAAACCTTATTTTGTTTTTATGCAGATTCTACATTCATAAATGTAAATTTTCAAATTGCAAGCCAGTATTTATAGCATTTATACAAGAGAATAAAAATTACTTACAATTCCAGATTCACTTAACAAGAAAGCACTTAAAACGTATTCAGTTTGCGCGACTTTTAATATGTATAATCTATTAAATCTCTAAATTGCCATTATCATATTATTTTGCCTCTTCATTCTCAATTTCCTCTCTATTATATATCTATCCTCAGATCAGATGACCTATTGATATCTCTTTCATTTTTGTTTGATTTCTGTTGTTTTTTGTTTAGTTTTTTTTCCTATTGTTTATCTTCTTTTTCATTCTTTATTGATACCATTGTAAATAATCTAATTATTATTATTGTAAATTATATGTATCTTTCTGTTATACAATAAATGTTAAAAAAAAAAAAACTTTATCTGGCTTGCGTTTCCACTGCTAAAAGGGTACCGCCTACCCTTTTGGTGGGTGCAGTGTATGACAGAAAGTTTCAGTCAACGTCATTCTCGCTCAAATAAATGTCAAAGTAAAGCTGTACGGTAATCATATAGCATATGAATAGATTAGATTAGATTAGATTCAACTTTATTGTCATTACACATGTACAAGTACAAGGAAACGAAATGCAGTTTAGGTCTAACCAGGAGTGCAATAGCAGCAAGTGCAGGATACTGGTATAACTTATAAAGTGCAGTTATAGAAAAACTATGGTGATATTTACAAATGGATGTACTATGAACCTTATATACAGGTTGTATTAGCTATGAACAGATTTACAATAGATGGATAAATGTATTGTATGTATATGTTTTCTATTGAATGTAATGTATTCTCATTGTATATATGAGAAGCACTTCTCACGAAACAGATGCTTTATACACATAAATACTTGTTATGTTCATTATTAACCTTTCTATGAACGTGATTTGATCATAACTGCAGATCAATAATAGTGCGAAATAGCCTACTGCAATTTCTGCGATTACATAAAATATATTAATAAATGCAACATATATGAACACATACAGACCCTTACATCTGTGTCTTTACATCTGCTTTAAATATGTTTAATCTTCAGCAGCACATGTAACCTCTGTTAGAAAGTAATTCTGTCATTCTGAGTTCATAATAGTCCAAAGGGTGATAATAATAGTTAAACATGGCAGTTTGTTCATGGTTTAGGTTGCTGAAAGAATCATTTGCTTTTTTGTTTTTTCCGGCTTCTCCTTAGTTTTTTCACTCGTCAGTCTCATGTTTTCCCTTTCTGAAAAAATGGGATATTAGAAGCACTTCAATAATCATGAGCATGTTATTAATATGAGCTCAAGAAGTTTGTTATTTTAAATATAGACACGTGGCGAGCTCTCTGAAGAAAATGAAACCGCTCGCACTTTTAGACGGCCTCGTAAAACAACAGCAGATTCTACTCTTCTTCTTGGCTTTGTGGCTGTTCATCAAGATGATGACAAGGTTTGTTTGAGCTCGGGTCGACCATGGCTCATTATAATATGCATATGTTATTACGGTGTAAAATCTTGGTTGTGTATTTAAAACATGGCAAATTCCTTTGTTTTCATTTTGGCTTGTCCACAAGCGAGTGAAGTATCTCTGTAAATCAATAGCATTCAGCTGCGCGTCTAGCTTCACCTTTTGGTATCCTTTAGTCCTTCCAGGCACCCTTTGCTAAGGGTAACCAAAAAGTGGTATGGTACGGTTCGCTTTTAGTACCTTTTGGCAGTGGAAACGGCAATGAAAGCATACCAAATCAAACAGAACCGTACCACTTAGTGGAAACGGGCCAATAAATATATAAATTGGGCGGCACGGTGGCACAGTGGTTAGCACTGTCGCTTCACAGCAAAAAGGTTGGCATGGGTTTACTCTGAGTGCTCCAGTTTCCCCCACAGTCCAAAGACTTGCGCTATAGGTGAATTGAATAAACTAAATTGGTCGTTGTGTTTGTGTGTGTGGGTGTTTCCCAGTACTGGGTTGTGGCTAGTAGGGCATCTGCTGAGTAAACCATATATGTAATGTAATGTGTTTTTATTGTGCATGGCCATCCACCCAAAGAACTTCACAGTCATAAGGGGTATTCTCCACACAGGACCGGCGCGTCCATAGAGGCAACCTAGGCGGCAGCCTAGAGCGGCATAATAATGAGGGCGGCAAACGCGCCCCGCCGCCCAACCCAACGTACTGACTTTCATCCACAACATAAACAGAACACTTGCATAATAGGGGTCTGGCATAATAGTGAGGGCAGCAAACGCTCCCTGCCGCCCAACCCAACGTACTGACTCATCCGCAACATCAATCCCCCCCACCCCACTTTATGAACTGGTCAGGTTCGTTTTCACTTTCAGGTTGAGGGCGGCATGCTAGTCCATTGCCTAGAGCGGCAGTTCGGCTTGCTCTGGCCCTGTCTCCACACCACCACCAGTGTACAGCATCCACTTGGATGATGTGAGGGCAGCTACAGGACAACGGCACCAGTACCCTCACCACACACCAGCTATTGGAGGGCCAGTACACCAGGGTTACACCCCTACTCTATACGAAAAGCACCAGGGGATTTTTAATGACCACAGAGAGTCAGGACAGGTTTAACATCTCATCCGAAAGATGGCATTCACTGACAATAGTCCCCTTTACTATACTGGGCCATTAGAACTCACACAGACCACAGGTTGAGCGCCACCTGCTGGCCTCACTAACACCACTTCCAACAGCAATCTAGTTTTCCCATGTGGTCTCCCATCCAGGTACTGACCAGGCTCAGCACTGCTTAGCTTCAAAAAGTAACCGGTCTTGGGCTGCAGGGTAATATGGCTGTGACTTTTAAAACATATGCTGGAATGGTTGGTGGTTCATTCTGCTGTGGCGACCTCTAAAATAGAGATTAAGGAAAAGGAATTATATATATATATATTATATATCATATACACATATATTTTATATCTAAATATAAATAAACATTTTCTTAAATATCTGCATGCATGTGATTATTTATATATGCATATTAAAATATACACAATACAGATGCATATTTTAGGTCAATTTTTTTATTATTTTGGATGCAATTAATTGTAATAAATTTTTGCCCAACACAAATTATTCATTATTTCCCCATATAATTTTCTGTGTTAGGGTTAAAGTTGGGTTACAATAACAACTCTGTATGTAAAATCCATAATACATCCAACCATAGACTAAAACAAAACTTTAAACAAAATAATCTAAAATGGCTTGCTTACGCCCTTTATTTGTATGCATTTGCCAATTTTTAGCAATAGCATTAAAATACATATTTACCATAAATTATTTAATATATTTTTGAAATAAGCGTTCCTCTCCTCACATAATTAGCATATTAATGTAAAATGCTTTATATTATATTATTCCACTCAAGTTTTATGTGGTGAATAATAAGCATTGTGAAGCCTTGCACACTACTTCAAGCATCATGTGGGCAGCTGCTTTTCTTCGGTAGGCTATCTATTTTTGTTTTTACCTTATACCTTTAGGAATTCAAGCTATTTTTAGTAATCACAACTTAACCACATTTTGCACCTCTGTAAACAAACATCCTGTGTTTGATTGTCTTTTTCTGCTCGTTTGTTAAAAGGATATTATTCAGCCAGCAGAGGGCGGTGGACCATAAACTACTTTGACCTGACTTTGACTTGACGTGAGCTGATGATCTCAACCGCTAGGGGGCCTCAGCAATGGACTCAAACATTTGAGAGCTACTGCTTTAAGGCATTTCTCATTCAAATTACGTCTAACTATGTTAGTTATGTAAATTGGGGCGACAAGGTGGCTCAGTGGTTAGCACTGAAGGTCGCTGGTTCGAGTCCCTGCTGGGCCATTTAGCATTTCTGTGTGGAGTTTGCATGTTCTCTCTGTGTTGGTGCGGGTTTCCTCCAGGTGCTCTGGTTTCTACCACAGTCCAAAGACATGCGCTATAGGTGAATTGAATAAGCTAAATTGGCCTTAGTGCTGCAGTGCATGTGTGTGAATGAGTGCGTATGTGTGTTTCACAGTACTGGGTTGCAACTGAATAAGTTGGTGGTTCATTCTGCTGTGATGACCCCTGGTTAATAAGGGACTAAGACAAAGGAAAATTAGAGAATGAATAGTTATGTAAATTGTCTGCTGCGAGTGCTTGGACTTGCATATATGGTCAAATATCCAACTCAATAATTATATATTTTTTGCACATCAGTGTGAATTATATTGGTAGGATTTTTTTAAATTAAAACTAGCGATTGCCATATGCATATATAAAAAATTTGATTTTGCCTTTTTATCCTGACATCGAGTTGTTTATTTTTTTTCTTGGCTTAATGCTTTTATTAATACGGGGTCGCCACAGCGGAATGAACCCGCCAACTTACGCAGCATATCTTTTACCCTTTCAATGCCCTTCCAGCTACAACCCTACACTGGGAAACACCCATACACACTTTCACACACATACACTACAGCCAATTTAGCTTATTCAATTCACTTATGTCACGTGTCTTTGGACTGTGAGGGAAACCTGAGCACCTGGATCACAGGGAGAACATGCAAACTCCACACAGAAATGACAACCGACCTAGCCAGGGCTCGAACCAGTGACCTTCATGCTGTGAGGTGATGTGGATACCACATAGCGGTGCTACCCACTGCTCCCCCGTGACACCCTGTTTGTTTATTTTATTTTATTTAGTTTTATTTTGACATTGACCACAATTCAACATAGTAACAATGGGCCTGTTTTAATATTTATTTACCTGAGCAGTCTGAGATTTTATTTGCAACCTTCTAGATAAACCGCCAGGCCCTCTTTAGTAATAGTCTCAAGCTCAATTCCTGGAGGGCCGCAGCTCTGCATATTTTAGCTCCAACCAACCCCAACTCTCTAGCAGTCTTAAACATCTTGATTGTTTGATCAGTTGTGTTTGATTAGGGTTGAAGCAAAACTGTACAGAGCTGCAGCCCTCCAGGACCTATACTCTATAGTATTAAAAAAAATAATATATATAAAATAATATATTTTAAGTGAAAAACTTTGTTTTTACAATACTTTGGACACTATCTAGGGCATGGGTTCCCAAACATTTTTTTATGAAGGGCCAAAACCAAACTTGATTGTGGCTAGTGGGCCAAAGGTAAATAAAGTTGCCACGGGTAATTTTCTAATTTATTTAATAATGTTTAAAAATGACTAGAAAAAATAGCTTTATATTAACTAATTCAGTATTTTTTTTATTTTATAATGAACTTTTTACTGTAAAAACAAAACAATCTAATTTATAACAGAATTGCATTGCTTTTGCCTTGATTTGCTTGCAGATGTCTTCTGCATAGTCCCTATCCACCGAATGACTATTTACAACATTCAGTTGAACCATTTAATTTCAGTTTGTTCTAAATAAGGGCAACATGGTGGCTCAGTGGTTAGCACTGTCACCTGACAGCAAGAAGGTCGCTGGTTCAAGTCCCGGCTGGGTCAGTTGGCATTTCTGTGTGGAGTTTGCATGTTCTCCCCGTATTGGCGTGGGTTTCTTCCAGGAACGGGTGCTCCGGTTTCCTCCAATGTGTAAAACATATGCTGGATAAGTTGGCGGTTCATCTGCTGTGGCGACCCCTGATGAATAAAGGGACTAAGCCGAAGGAAAATAAATGAATGAATGCTCTAAATAAGACAAATAAAAAGCAATAAAACAGAAAAAAGGTTACGCTAAATTAGAGCTGACGATCTCTGTTAAAGGCATTTGCCCCAACCCTCTCCAGATGGGATGGTGGGCCAAATCGAAGGTTTTACTGGGCCATCTTTTGTCTGCGGGCCCTACTTTGGGCATCTCTGACCTAGGGCCATGACATTTTTGTGTATTCTCAATTTTTTTGATAATTATATTTATAATTTAAAAGCTTCCCTGCTGAAAAAACAGCTTAAACCATAAGATGGTTGGCTGGTTTTAGCTGATTTTCCAGCCATTTCCAGCCTGGTTTTAGCTGGTCAATCCCAGCCTGACTAGCTGGAAACCAGCCTGGAAATGGCCAAAACCCCTCTAAAACCAGGATGGTCGACCAGCTAAAACCAGCCAACCATCTTAGGCTGGTTTAAGCAGTTTTTTTAGCAGGGTTGTTTCATTAAAAAGGTATCTTTTTAGTTTTGTTATAATATCAAGAGACTATATAAAAAATACATTATTGTATAAAGAATATGTAATCTGAATCCTCTTGAAGCGGCTTCTGAGAGAGATTAGGAGCTTTTATTTTGAAATCCTCCTCACTACAGGTTTGCGGAAGTTCTCGCATCTGTTCGTGCACACACACACACACACACATGCATTCAAACACATACACACAGTTGTCCGCACAAATCTGGTTAAGAAATATCACCCCAGAACATAATTTTCCAGGATTTACACTGCTCTTCGCCGGAGAAGACCGTAGGAGACCCCAAACAGGTGTGATGTTGTTTACTTGTCTTTTATTGTGAAGCTAATTGGTGTAAAGTGCATGCAGAGGCCTATCAGAGGAGCCATCATATGCAAAACCACAAATGCATTTGCTTGCACGGTCCGAGTGTGGAAAGAGGTGAGTGTGAAAGGAAGTTCGTATCTTTGCACATCGTTCGTTTAAAATAAACTTAACATCAACAACTGGAGGCCCGATTTATCTGCATCCATCACCCTGAGCCCCTGGTTGCGCAAAAGCAGAAGGATGTGTCTCAAATATAGTGATTTAATTACACAGACATTGATTTGTTTTGGTCATCAGTGCATGCTTAAATTATTCCTTTCTTATTTTAGGGGCATTGTAGGATGAGTTTAGGTCGACTGCTTGCTATTCTCGAGGCAGACTAAAGAAACCCTTCAGTCATTCAGAATCAGAGTGAGGTTTAGAGTTGTGCATGTGGGTTTATTTCACATTTAAACACGAGCTGCAGATAATAATTTCAAAAACTTAAAAACAGCTGATTTACATAGTGATTATGCACTGAGGTAAAATTGGTTTTATATACACACATTCAAACTTTATCCTTAATAACTTTAAGAAAGCATTGTTTACTGATTCTAAACAGCGAAATCATATTAGCATCCAATGACTATCAAAGTACAACGTTGTTTAGAGTCGAATAGATAGGTCTAATGTCGCTTTGAAGTCATACTTAAATGCGATTTTAGGCATATTATTCAAAGTACCATGGTAAACTATAAGGGGAGATAGAGGTAAAGGTTTTATATTCGCACATTCAGACTTTCCCCTTAATAATATAATTTCATAAAAGTGTTATTTGCAAACTAAATAGCGAAATCATATTAACAGCCAATGACTATCAAAGTACAACATTGTTCACAGTCAAATAAACAGTGTTAATGTTGTTTTGAAGTCATACTTGCATGCTAATTCCGATCGAATATTCAAAGTAACATAGTAAACCATATAAAGACTTCTATGAACGAATGTGCGAATATAAAACCAACTTTACCTCTATTAAGGGGAGAACATCTCAAGTTGTCACTGAACGAATATGTGAATATGAAATCAACTTTACCTCTGCATCAATATGTGTTGATTTTAATAGATTGGAAGCATTCAGTGTGTATATTGACTGTAAAATGCATTATTGTGGTTTGCTGTATTATCTACATCATGAGTTGCATGTGTTGTTCAGTCTTTGGTGAATTAGATGCAGATTCTTGCAGTTAGCACTAGGCATGGGACGATAACCGTTTTAAAGGTATACTGCGGATTGAAAAAGTCAAGGTTTTAAAACCGACAAAATTTTCTGTAATACCGTTCCTAAGGTATGTGTAAGATTTTTTATTTATGGTTTTTTATTTTTGTTTTTAGGACAACAGTATCTCCAGCAGAAAAGATATCCAAAGATGCAAATTTCTTTAGAAGTGTTTTTGAAACTAACGAAGACAGCAGAAGTCAATGATTCATTTGAATTATTTAGCCTGACATTATTACTGCTCCAAATCACAAAATAAAATATATTGTAATAGGAATTTTTATTTTTTTTTACCTAGACATTTAAAAAGAATATAATTTAGAGCAGTAATCACAATACCGTGATACCGTGAAACCGTGATATTTTTATCCAAGGTTATCATACCGTCAGAATCTTATACCGGCCAATGCCTAGTTAGCACACAGATATGCTGGCAAGTGCTTTTCACTTATTCTGTTTTGAACCTTTTGACCTCACAGCAAGAAGGTCTCTGGTTTGAGCCTTGGCTGGGTCAGTTGGCATTTCTGTGTGGAGTTTGCATGTTCTCTCTGCGTTCACGTGGGTTTCCTTCGAGTGCTCCGGTTTCCACCACAGTCCAAGACATGCGGTACAGGTAAATTGGGTAGGCTAAATTGTCCGTAGTGTGTGTGTGTGTGAATGTGTGTGCATGAATGTTTCCCAGAGATGGGTTACGGCTTGAAGGGCATTCGCTGCGTAAAACAAATGCTGGATAGGTTGGTGGTTCATTCCGCTGTGGTGACCCCAGATTAATAAAGGGACTAAGCCTAAAAGAAAATGAATGAATATGAAGGTACATTGAGATTCTAAATATCAGAATTTTGTGAATTGAATGCAATTTTTTAAATGATAGATAGATAGATAGATAGATAGATAGATAGATAGATAGATAGATAGATAGAAAATTCCAGTTTAATTTAATTTCACCCTTATACGCTGTATACCCCCCCCCCAGCATTTATTACAGTGTACCATATATTATTTACTCTTCAATTCAAGTTATTGTTACTACTAAACAATTATCTTTGTATACAAATTGTATACAATGGCAACATATGAAACACAATGTGAAAAGTTTTGAACTAGTTGTTTGCAACCCAAATAAAACTAGTAAAAATGACCAAAAACATTTAGATATTGTGGATGTGTATCTTGAGGCTCTCCCCTGGACCCCTACATGATTTAAAATTGTTGATCATAACATTTGTTGATCATTACAGTACAGCATTCATCAGTAATAGCTCTGCCAGTGTAATGTTGTTAATATCAAGGGCTAACATACAAGTAACATATTGGTAATATTAATAAAACTGTATGTTGATGCAGTTATATAAATATTACCATTATGTTAGTTTAATCATTTGCAACTCCTAAGAAATGTTAAGATGCATGGAAAAAAACCTTAGATATTACATATGATATACATAACTTATGATGCTCTCCCTTATTCATGATTGAATATGTTGATTTTTACAGTACAGCATACATTAGTACAAGCACTATCAGCGTAGTGTTGTAGTCTCTGAGTAGTCTGAGTAGTCGTAGTCTGAGTAGTCTGAGTAGTCGTAGTCTCTGAGTATTGCACACCTTGTGCTTTTGGGCACTCCAGTGATGTTGCAGCTCTGAAATATGGCAAAACTGGTGGCAGGTGGCATCTTGGCAGCTGCTTGCTTGACTTTTCTCAGTTCATGGGCAGTTATTTTGTGTTTTTCCACACGCTTCTTGTTGACTATTTTGAATGAAACGCTTGATTGTTCAATGATCACGCTTCAGAAGCTTGGCAAGAGTGCTGCATCCCTCTGCAAGATATCTCACTATTTTTGACTTTTCCGAGCCTGTCAAGTCCTTCTTTGACCCATTTTGCCAGCCAAAGGAAAGGAAGTTGTCTAATAATTATGCACACCTGATATAGGGTGTTGATGTCATTAGACCACACCCCTTCTCATTACAGAGATGCACATCACCTAATATGCTTAATTGGTAGTAGGCTTTTGAGCCTATACAGCTTCGAGTAAGACAACATGCATAAAGAGGATGATGTGGTCAAAATACTAATTTGCCTAATAATTCTGCACTCCCTGTATATATATATATAAGTTGTGCATCACTGTGCATGAAATGTGCTATATAAATAAACTTGCCTTTAATTGAATTTAATATTATGTGTCAACATACAGTCATTAATATTACTATTATGTTAGTGTTTAATCATTTACAACTTCTAAGAAGTGTTAGGATGCACAGAAAAAAAATTAGATATTACAGAATCAGATATATAGCTTATGATGGTGTCCCTTATTCATGATTTAATATAACGTTGATTTTTTTACAGTACAGCATGCAGCAGTAATAGCACTACCAGTGTAATGTTGTTAATATTGAACTGTAAATAAGTTGTATAATTGTAGTATTGTTAATGAATTGAATGCAACATACAGTCATTAATATTACCATAATGTTAGTGTTGAATCATTTGCAACTGCTGAGAAATGTTAGGATGCACGGGTTTGCATGTAAACCCATGCCGGTCAGCTGTTCCAGCAAGCTGTGGCATCTGTTTGGGTTCAGAACCAGATTTGTGTTTGGGCAGACGATGCAGCAAGTGTGGTCACCGGGTCAAGGATTTGGCTAACTTGAACAAGCTGCGTGGAGATTAACCGGCTGGACGTATGGTCCTGTGACGCACAGATCCACAAGCCACATGGAGGATTCAAAGCATATGCGACACGATGACAGAGTGATAAACAATATTAAATAATATTATGCTATAATAGTTGGAATAATAACAGTGCTAGTATTTGCATTTTGGTGAAGAATCATGAAAAACAGCAGCATTTATGAGTGATTTCTCTGCAGGTCAGTCTTTTATTTATTGAGTTTAGTGTTTTGTGCAGTGCTTTATGAAGGAATAGATCATATTAATGCTATAATAATAATAATTGGGCTAGTATATTGCATTTTGGTAAAGAATCATGAAAGCAGCAGCATTTATGAGTGATTTCTCTGCAGGTCAGTCTTTTATTTCTTGAGTTTTACTTCTTTATGGAGGAATAGACAATATTATTGATGTAATAATAATAAGAATAGTGCTAGTATTTGTGTTTTAGTGAAGAATATTTAAAAAATGTTGTGTTTTATCTGTAAGTCAGTCTTTTATTTATTGAGTTTAGTGTTTTGTGCAGTGCTTTATGAAGGAATAGATCATATTATTGCTATAATAATAATAATTGGGCTAGTATATTGCATTTTGGTAAAGA
>CAIGQZ010000379.1:24065313-24089414 GCA_903798205.1 Danio tinwini
ATTTATGAGTGATTTCTCTGCAGGTCAGTCTTTTATTTCTTGAGTTTCAGTGTTTTGTGCAGTGATTCATAAAGGGATTAATAATATTATTGATACAATAATAATAGTGCTAGTATTTGCGTTTGAGCGAAGAATCATAAAAAACAGCAGTGTTTATGAGTGATTTTCTCTGCTGTTACTTATTTATTGAGTTTTAGTCTTTTGTGGAGTGCTTTATGGAAACTAGAATGCTGCTTTGTTCATTGAAGAGTTTTTTTGGTGCACATTTCCTGTTTACTTCTCACTTTAGTGTTTGTGTTGTTCGAGGCACGGCACGTCACGTGTTTGAACATTAAGTGTAAATCTGCACCCTCAGTTAACAGACCGTTGTTTTTTTTTAATATCACAGGGATATTTCAGACAAAAATGAACATTTGCTCACCCACATGCTAGAGCTGCCCGATTCTGGCTAAAATAAGAATCACATTTTTTTGCTTAAAATAAAGATCACGATTTTCTCACGATCCTGTAGATGTAAAATAAAGGTTAATATGAGTAGCCTATTATTGTTATTTCAGAATACAACTATTCATAATTCTGATGTTGAATTATTGTGTTTGAGACATATGCTTGCAATTTGACAAAATTATTAGACCATTTTTTTCTACTGGTAAAATCCGACACTTGTCATTATCAGACTTCCTCTCGCATTATATATTCAACATTATATAGGCTAGAGTAGTTATACTGACACTGTTAAACATTTATTCTCATGCAAAACACTCTGTGTTCAATATAAAAGAAAAACATATCATGTGCTTGTCGTGATCATAACTCTAAAATGCAATATGATTATTTGAATGAAGTGCATGTTTTCGGTTTCATTTTGACTGTGCGGTTCATACTTCCTGTGCAGCTCCCAAACGATCGCTCTGTTCCACAAACTGAATGTTATTTACAAATTTATTACCTGTTATTCACAGCCTACTGTATGGAAGTTCTGTTCACTAATGGCCCGTTTCCACTGAGTGGTATGGTACGGTTCGGTTCAGTACGGTTTTATGGCCGTTTCCACTGTCAAAAGCGTACCATACTGTACCACTTTTTTGGCACCCTTTCGAAAGGGTACCAAAAGGTGGAGCTACACGCGCAGCTAAATGCTGATTGGTTTACAGAGATACGTCACGATCTCGTAGAGCTAGCCAGAATCAAAACAATGGAGCCCCCATGTTTTGAAATACACAGCCGAGACAACTATATGCATTATGATAACGAGTAATGGATGACCCGGGCTCAAAACAAACCTTGTCGTTGTCTTGATGAACAGCCACAAAGCCAAGAATTTGCCGTGTCCTGTTGTTGTTTTACGAGGCCGTCTAAAAGTGTGAGCGGTTTTCGCTTTCTCCAGGGAGCTGGCGATCGCGTCTAAATTTGATATAACGAATTTCTCGAGCTGATGACAATAACGTCTGTGATTAATGAAGCTTCTTCGACATCTGATCCATTCAGAAAGAAAAGGACAAACGCGAGAGTGAAGGGCGGAAAAAAGGAGAAGCCCGACAAAACACAGGAGCAAATAATTTCAGCAACATGAACAAACTGCCATGTTTATCATCACCTTTTGGACTATTATGAACTCGGAATGACGGAATTACTCTCTAACAGAGGCTACACGTGCTGCTGAAGATTAAAGATACAGATGAGAGGTTAGCTCTGACTGTGGGCTACTGTATATGTTGCGTGTTGTTTTTGAACTCAAATAAGGACTTAATGTATGCTGTGTGTAGTTTGTCTGTAAGTGGTAACATATCGGAGACTGTAAGGGTCTGTATGTGTTCATATATGTTGCATTTATTTATTTATTTTATATAATTGCAGACGTTACAGTAGGCTGTAACACTGTCACACTGTTATTAATCTGCAGTTATAATCAAATCATGTTCATAGAAATGTTAGTAATAAACATTTATAAACAAGTATTAATATGTTTAAAGCATCTGTTTTGTTAGAAGAGCTTCTCATATAATGTGAACGAACTGTACAGATTTACTGTAGACATTTATTTGAGCGAGAATGACGTCGACTGAAACTCTCTGTAGTACACCACGCTCACCAAAAGGGTACCCTTTGTAGTGGAAACGCAAGCCTGATAAAGGTGACCCGAACCGTACCGTACTGTACCACTCAGTGGAAACGAGCCATAAGGTAGGCATCATTCACAGGTGCGCACCCGCCCTCTCTGTGGTAACAGCTCAAGGTCAGCTCACGTCATGTGTGTTTTCGCTGCTGCAAATACATCATTACATGCAAACAAAAATGACATTTTTTCGGTGAATTATACCTTATGAATACAGAATGTGACTCTTTTAACACCATTTGGAGGTGTACACGTTGCTGAGCAATGTATGTAAAACAATGTGAAGACTTGTGCGGCCGCCTTTATGCTCTCTCCTGAACTTGAAAATATGATTGGCAGAATTGTGTAAATGTTGGATTAGGATCGTCTATGGGGTCGAATCGAGATTGTGATCTTTTTAGGATTAATCGTGCAGCTCTACCACATGCCAAACAATATGTAGGTGATCATCTTGTCTTCAGTAGAAAATTAAAGAAGATTTTAAAATGCTACCTAATGATTCACAAAATAAAAAGTAACGAAAATAAATGACTTGTAACTTCAGACGGTACGCTTTTGGATGCCTTTTAAAGCAGTGTTTCTCAACCATGTTCCTGGAGGACCACCAGTTTTGCACATTTTTGAACAGCAGAGACTGAAAGACCTGTAATGGGTGTGACAGACAAAGGAGACATCCAAAATATGCAGTGTTGGTGGTCCTCCAGGAACGTGGATGAGAAACACTGCTTTAAAGGCATAGTTCACCCAAAAATGTAAATTGTGTCATTTTCGAACTCTCACCTGTTCCATACTTGTTTGGATACAAAGGAAGATATGCTACACACTGTGAAAAACGATATGATGCAAAGTGATGACAACAAATGTTTTTTTGCTACTTGCCATTATTGCCTTTTTAGCACAAGTATAGGACAAAAACTAGCCAGACAGTAATGTGTGAATTGTGGAGTGGGCTAAATCTAAAAAAAATCTGTATTTTTTTTAGTAAGTGTACTTTTTTTTGTGTGTGTCTTTTATTCTTGCCATAATAAAATATTTGTAGAGCAACTCATGTTCTGTGTCATTAATATTTTAATAAACTTTAATAGGTAAAACTGTCCAAGATTAGGCATGGGACAATAACCGTTTTGAATGTATACTGTGGTTTGGAAAAGTCAAGGTTTTAAAACCGCAAACATTTTCTATAATGCTGTTCCTAAGGTATGTGTAAGATTTTTTTATATACGTTTTTTTGTTAGTTTTTTAGGACAACAGTATCTCCAGCAGAAAAAATATCCAAAAATGTTGTATTAAATTTTAAAGAAATCTGTGTCTTTGTAACAAATGAAGACAGCAGAAGTCAATTAATTAATCATTTAGCCTGACATGTTTACTGCTCCAAAATATTATAAATCTTTCAAAAAATAATAATAATAATAATAATAATAAAAAATATATATATATATATATATATATATATATATATATATATTGTTTTCAAAGGGGAAACATGTAGTTTTTTACCCAGATATTTAAAAAAATATATTTTAGAGCAGTGAGCACAATACTGTCATACCTTGAAACCGTGATATTTTTATCCAAGGTTATGGTTACCGTCAGAATCTTATATCGGGCCATGCCTATCCAAGATATGAACAAAAGCAAGTGATGCATCAAAGTTTGATTTTAAAAAAAAAATCTTGAATGGTTATACAAGTCCTTATAATCATTAAAATAATTAATAAAAAAATATTGAATGATATTAATGATATGACGTAGTTCCGGAAACTTTTTACTTCTCTCGCGCGCAGCCGAGAACTGTGAAGGCTTTTATACTTGAAACACGAGCATTTCTCATGTGAGATTGACAACTGTGCAGACGAATATAAAATATGGCAAATTAGAAAAGCTTGGTCAGTTAAATTATGCAACTGTAAGTATGTTTATTCAGCAATAATTCTCCAGTACCGATAGCAGAACCGTTAACGTCTGAGCTTATCGATACTTCGGTCTTTTATAATTTAGCACCGATGCCGATAAAGTACCGAGTTTCGGTACCCATCCCTACCCTTATAGACTTAGTTTTGTAACTCAAATGGTTTGTAGCAATTGGTTTCCTCAAACGGTTTGTTACCTTAACTTTTTGGGGTTTACAGTGTAGATGAATTAATATCAAAGAAAAACAGGACATCAGTAATAATATGGGAATATTTTGGTTTCAAAGTCACAATTAAATTCTAATGTTTTGATAACTTCATGCATATTTTTTATTTTTACGTGCATTACCGGCTTGCGATGCAGGTATGTGTGTCATCTGTAGTGACTGACTGTAATGTACTATAAAAATATAATTTATCATTTCATTTTCATAGGACAGATATATATATATATATATATATATATATATATATATATGCATTAGTTCGAATTTTAAAGCAGTTTAGCGCTTTAATTGCTTCTTATTGGATATACGCATGACTTTACGGAGAGCTTACGACCTACTAACTATGGTTTGCTATAAGAACATGTTAACAAATGTAGTTACAAACTAGCTAGTTGTTATAAAGCCCCTAGTGTGGACTTTACCTTCCAGTTTAAGAAAGAACTTACGAACTGCCGGTGCAACCCAGGAGATTACTAATGCCATAATGTACTACCTCGTTAAAAACACGGTGAATTTTAATGCAGTGACCAAAGAGGGATTTAAAATATATATGTTTTCCCTAAATCGCAAAGCCCTAGTAAGATGCTTTTTACAGTGCACGAGATGTAGCAGTAGCCATTGATTTGATCCTACTATGGATGTCAATGGCTGCTTTTTTCCAACATTCTTAGACTATCTTGTGTTGTGTTCAGCAGAGGAAATAAGTATAAGTTTAGAAGTACTGAGTAAATGGTGAGGATTTTAATTTTGTTTTGTTGGATTGTAGGGGCATTTAGCGAGGGGCACATCATGACTGCTACAGGGTGTGCATGTGTTTGCATGTTGTATATTTAGGGTGAGGTTGGTAATAACATGAATTCATTACTAGTGTTCATTGTGAGCCTCGTGTTTGTGATTATTCTGGATTCCATTTTTTTTAATCTACTGATCTGCTTGCTTCCTCCTTCCTCTCTATTGAATGTGTGGTTGTGTTTAGACAGGTTTTCTTTCTTTAAAATTGTAAGATTAACTGTAAAGGTCAAATCTAAAACTTCACAAACACAAAACACTAAAACACAATCTGGTAGACCACTGAAAATACATGTGTCAGTCCATTTACAATTTAATTGTTCAACTGAAATAGAGCTGTGGTGAAAATTTGATAGAGAAATTAATTCAGCACAGATTCTGAGGTTTTCAAAATGCATCGATATTCTCTCTTGAATCAATTCTGGGCTCAGTTTTTAACAGCAGACAGCGCTCTAAGCTAGTTTTAGCAGCAGATGGTGGTCTACACCAGGGGTTTTCAAACTTTTAGGACACACTTTTAGGAAAAACGTTTTGGAAGTTTTTTCTTTCCATTTGATGTGCGTTAATAAATTCCATAACACCCTTCCACCAGCCCTTACTCCTTATTTGTGTCTAATACCCCAGTTTTGTGTTTGGGACATAGTTCCTGGTGCTGTTTTAATACATTTCATAGACTCTTTCTATAGAGTTCTTGGCAAATAAAAAAAAAAATCACACGTACGCATTTAATGTACACATATAACCCAGTGCATTTAATGATTTAGATGATCCATAAGCAAAATGTATGTTATGAAAGGCTTCCCTCCCCCCTTTTTATTTGAAATAAATGCATAATTTTCTATTAAGCGGTTCTGTTTAGTCTTTTTTTTCATTTATGCTTTTGTTTGGTTTTTCATTTGTTATTTAGTTCATTGTTCTGTTCATTATTTCATTGGTTTATAATTGTTTGATTCATGTGTACAATATTTTGTATTTATTGTTATGCTCTGTTTTGCTTTGTTCATTATTTGTTTTATTCATTATGCTTATTCAAACTTTCCTTTGTTTGGTCGTCATTTGTTATGTAAAATTTGTATTTGGCTGATATATAATTTGGCTATACACAGGGCTTTACATTAACACCCGCCAAATGTGGCTAGATTTCTGCTGTGGCGGATTAGACAGACACCCTCACTAGCCACTTTGGCTGATTGAAGATCTTTTTCAAATGATAGTTATCTTAAGCAGCGTTCGACAATAAAGATAGCCCAATATGCATGCAAATGTCATCTTAGAATCGAGAAGCAACATGACCGACAAAAATTGCTATTTGAAATAGACTGGACAAAAAGTGATGCTCGTGCACCCACAATCCTGCGGCTTCCAAAAGCTCTGGATGTTTTTAAAATATGTCTTTTTGTAAGCAGCAGCGGTTGCCGGTTTTGTTTTAACTATTCTTTGAACAGAACAGATTATGAGCCTAACGTTACCCGTGTGCGTGTGATCATGCTTCCATTATCTCACACAGTATGTATTTTACCTGCTTTCCTTTGCATTAAAATGTTTATTTTTGTTGATATGGTTTAATTATCATTGTTACAATAACATTGCTTTATTGGAGATTAACACCCCATGTATGTGTAGCTAACTAGTGATCTGAGAGACCTTTAGCCTGGACAGACTAGGCATAGTGCATAGTTTTAGATACATGGCAATTATTATTTTTTTTAATGTAATAGTTTTTTATAGAAAGGTTTTGTTGAATAAAAAGAACATGTATACAGCTATATTTAGCATGTTTTATTATATTATTTAATAGGGGTGTCAAAATTAATAGTTTCTTCGGTGCACCTTGATGCAGATGGGGACAATTCGATATCGGTTCAGTAATAGATCGTAACCGGTTATTACGTACTGACGTCATTTATGCCCTATGCGCGATGTCGCGGTAGAATACTATGGCGAAGGAGGCAAGGGTGAGTAAATAAAACACTCCTACTTAAAAAGCAAATCTTTCACTGAGATATCGAATTGTACAGAATCGATGGCATGATAATCGGAACCGAACTGTGAGACCAGTGTAGGTTCACATCCCTATTATTTAACATTTGTGGCTAAGAAATAATTATTTATTTATTTTTGGTGGGGTCAGAGATAAATTTGGTAAACCCTTAGTGTTGAGCCCTGAAAAGTCCTGTGAAATAAAAACGAATTGCAATGCAACACTAAGAAACAATAACCCATTTGCTCATGCACATTAAGCAAGTTCATACACCAAAAAAAGTGAAATGAATAGGGAGGCATGTGGTCATAACACAATGTCTAAATCAAGTAATTGTAGCATGCCAAAGTCAAATTTATGAATATAAAATATATTTGCCCAACAACAAAATTGTGGCTAGTGAAAATGGCGAGTGGCTTTAATTACTAGTGAAAAAACTACTAGAAAACTACTAGTGGCTGGTGATCAAAGAAAGTTCATGTCAAGCCCTGGTTATACGTACTATTATTTGTTATTTAGTTTCGAATCATTCTTTTGTTCATTAACAAGCATTAAAGTTTGACACTATCATTTCTCATTTTCTTTTTAAGGAGGGCTCTCTGCTACTTTTTTTCTGGTAACGTCTTGTCATGCCGTTCCCTTTCGTCAAGTCTCACAAGTGTCCAGCGGACATTGTGAAGAATCTAAAGGACAACATGACCATTCTGGAGAAGCAGGACATTTCAGACAAGAAGGCTGAGAAGGTACTAACCACATATTTACAGACAGGTTTAATGCTGTTTATGTTTTATTAAAGGGATAGTTCACCCAAAATGAACATCTGTCATCATTTATTCATCCTCCACTTGTTTCAAGCCTGTTTGAGTTTCTTTCTTCTGTTAAAAACAAAGGAAGATATAATGAAGAATGCAGTCATTGACTTCTGAAGTAATTTTTGTTTACTATTGATGCCAATGGATGCCGGTTTCCAACATTCTTCAGAATATCTTTGTTTTTCCTCAACAAAAGAGAAACTCATAAAAATTTAAAAGCACTTGAATGCGTGTAAATGGTGAAGAATTTTTCATTTTCGGATAAACTATCTCTTAAAAGTGCTTGAAAGATATTTAACAGTGCTTTTTTTTTGTACATGGCACACTTTACAGACACCTTGAACATTGCACATCTTCACATGCATGCACTTTAAACACTCACTGGACACTCTTGGACATTTATGCACATTTGCACACACTCTTGGCATATAATGTGTAATTCTAGTGTACTCCATACAGGTGAGTGGGCCTGACAAACCACCTATAGGACACTCTCCTTCCTCTCTTATGCACTTTGTTAGAGACTTCTTTTAGATTTTAATACTTTGCTGTTTTCTATTTTCTATTTCATAACTTCTATTTCTCCAAATTTAGATTCGTATTGTTATTATTATTATTATTGTAATTGTTATTAATTTGAGGTCACGAGTGGTTGTGTAAAGGTTGTGTAAACATTTCACTGCGTGTCTCACAGTGTATGATTCTGTATGTGACAAATAAAATTTGAATTTAAATCTGCTGTGCATCTGCAGGCTTCTGAAGAAGTGTCCAAATCTCTGCTGTCCATGAAGGAGATTCTCTATGGCACGAATGAAAAGGAGCCGCAGACAGAAGCCGTGGCTCAGCTTGCTCAGGAACTCTACAACAGCGGTCTGCTCAGCACACTCGTTGCAGATCTGCAGCTCATCGACTTTGAGGTGAGAGGATAAACGTTATACACTAGGCCAATGAATGCCACAAAATGCTATGTGTTTCACAAAGTTCCTTTAACACCTAAAATATTATCTAGATACTTGCATTTATCCTCTTCGTTTTAATACAGAATGTTACGACTTCCAGTAGCATTAAATTTTCATTCTCAAAAAATTTGGCAGAAAACTGCTTTATAATGTTTGGTCAAAAAAGGCTGAAAATATAGGGGTTGGGCAATGAAACTGAAACAGCTGGTTTTAGACAACAATAAATCATTAGTATGGTGTAGGGCCTCCTTTTGCAGCCAATACAGCACCAATTTATTTTGGGAATGATAGATGCAAGTCTTAGGGCGTGCTATCTGAAAGAGGCTTTGAATCAGGCTCAGGCACGGTTCAGTTGGCCGGCTCTGGCCCGGATGGAAGAGGTAGGCCAGAGAGCAGTTCACTTGGGCTTTGGCGCGGTACGCTTGTAGTGTGAGTGCAAAGCGTGCCTGAGCCTGAACCTGAAGATGAGACGTGACTTTTAAGGAACTGTTTGATATGGATTTATTAATCATTCGTACTGTTCAATGAACACAAACTGTAGTTGATTATTAAAGAAGCAAACACCTCAATGCACGTCAGCTGCCCCTTCAAGCAAACCTCCTAATTCCTGCAGCACGAGGACTTTATGATTGTTTATGAGCGTTAAAAGTGGCTGATCTGTTCGGCGACTTATTAGACTGCGTGTCACCGCATATCAAACGACTTAAATGATATAACTAAAGAAATCTCTACTGTGCTGAGCGAAAGCACTTACTGAACAGCGTCATCGATGACGTAAGCATGCTCAGGCCCTAATGTAATGTGAGTGCGGGCCATCAGTGGAGACAGGAGGGGGGACAAGCGTGCTTTGGCCCGGTTCAAGGCAACTGTACATAGTGTGAGTACGGCCTTACACAGCGGCCAGAGGGATTTTAGCCATTCTTCTCGCAGAATAGTGGCCAGGTCACTACAGTTGCAATCAGAATTATTCAACCCCCTGATTTATTAGCCCCCCTGTTTATTTTTTTCCCCAATTTCTGTTTAACGGAGAGAATATTTTTTTCAACACATTTCTAAACATAATAGTTTTAATAACTCATCTCTAATAACTGATTTATTTTATCTTTGACATGATGTCAGTACATAATATTTGACTATATATTTTTCAAGACACTTCTATACAGCTTAAAGTGACATTTAAAGGCTTAACTAGGTTAATTAGGTTAACTAGGCAGGTTAGGGTAATTAGGCAAGTTATTGTATAATGATGGTTTGTTCTGTAGACTATGGAAAAAAGGGGTTAATAATTTTGACCTTAAAATAGGTTTTAATAATTAAAAACTGCTTTTATTCTAGCCAAAATAAAACAAATAAGACTATCTCCAGAAGAAAAAAATATTATCAGACATACTGTGAAAATGTCCTTGTTCTGTTAAACATCATTTGGGAAATATTCAAAAAAGAAAAAAAAATTCAAAGGGGGTTCAATAGTTCTGATTGCAACTGTATGTGATGCTAGTAAAGGAAAAAGTTTCCTCACTCGCTCCTTCAAAACACCCCGAAGTGGCTCAATGATATTTTGATCTGGTGACTGTGCAGGCCAACTTCACTTTCATGTTCATCAAAACACTCTTGTCACCAGTCTTGATGTGTGTATTGGTGCATTATCATCCTGCTCCATGGCAGGCATCACCTTTAATATACAATGTTTGAACTATTGGGTGCACGTGGTCCTTCAGAATAGTTTGGTAGTCATTGCCAGTGATGTGCCCATCTAGCAGAAGTATTGCGTTTAGGGAATGCCATGATATAGCAGCCCAAACCATCATTGGTCTACGCCCATGATTCACACTGGGCATGCAACAGTCTGGGTGGTAGGCTTCTTTGCGGCTTCTCCACATCGTAACTCTCTCAGATGTGGGAAAGACAGTGAAGGTGGACTCATCAGTGAAGACCAATCAGGATTGAGTATTAGAGACAGCTGTGTAATAAATCTATTTAAAACACTCCCTCAGTTTTGTTCCAACAGTGCTGTGTCCTATACTTCACTGCTGTTTTGCCTATAATAATAGTTTTGTGAAAACCTCTGTTGAAAATTATCGAATAATATATTTATATTAATTTTATTGTGATTAAATTGTTAGATTTGATTAAATTGATCAAATAATAATACTAATACCGTCAGTTATGCTGAAGCAAATATGAAAATAATTATATTTCAATTTCACTTAATTTAATTTATGCTTTGGTGCTTACCCAGCTATGAGTAACTGGTATCTAGAATAAGTTGTTCCCATCAATGGGATCTAATCAAAAATGGCTTCTTATTATGCAGCTGAGATTGTTGATACTTTGCATATTATCAAATGTATCGATTGACCACTTGCAATTGTATATATAGTTATAATGTCAAGTGCAATTCATTTTAAATGTATATTTCCCAAATTTCCTTCCGTGGAAGTGCATGCTAGTATTTTGATTCGTTTGGTGTTTTCAGTGAATATTCCTCTTGTTGTTTGTGCTTAGGGCAAGAAAGACGTGGCCCAGATCTTTAACAATATTCTGAGGCGTCAGATTGGCACACGGACTCCCACTGTTGAATATCTGTGCACTCAACAAAATATACTCTTCATGCTGCTTAAAGGGTAACACACACATACACGTGCACACACAAATTGACATCAATCTGATTTTTATGTTCGATATACAGTGCATCGGGAAAGTATTGAATTTAATGAATTGAATCCTTTTTGGAATAAGGCTGTAACATAAAAGAATGTGGAAAAAGTGAAGCGCTATAAATGCTTTCCCGATGCACTGTATACAATTGAAGAAAAAGTTAATAGCCCACGTGTGAAATTTCATTTTTTTTTTTATAATATTTTCTAAGTGTTGCTTAACAGAGAGATTTTTTTTTTCAACATGTCTTTGCCATGATGACAAGTGCATGATATATTTCTGCTTATTTTGTGAGATGCCATTGTACAGCAAAGGTTTGTTCTGTAGATAATCAAATCTGTATATAGTCAGAATTATTAACCCCCCTGAATTATTAGCCCTCCTGTTTATTTTTTTCCCCGTTTTCTGTTTAACAGAGAGCAGATTTTTTCAACACATTTCTAAGCATAATAGTTTTAATAACTCACTCTAATAACTAATTTCTTTTGTCTTTGCCATGATGACATTAAATAATATTTTACTAGATATTTTTCAAGACACTTCTATACAGCTTAAAGTGACATTTAAAGGCCTAAAGGTGCTGTATGTAAGATTTTGACTCTTCTAAAGCATAAAAATCCCATAATATGTTTGCACATATTTAGGAAACATCCCAAGTGAACATACTTGTTTAATGGAAAAACAATGCTGAAGTCAGATATTCTGCTTTGATAATGTTTTTTCCGTGCCGGAGCGCTGTCTTTGTTTAGGTAAAGTTAACCTGCACAATGCCAGTTTAGCCAATTATAATTCAGCACCCCGCGGGTTGTCTTGTTGGAAAACAGCGTATTTCAATCATTCATTTAGAAAGGCTCTAAAAGCATGCGTCCATGACTGAAATGGGCAGTATCAGACGTCGAAATGAGGCAAATTCAGTTCCACAGAGGTTATTAATTAGCAAATGATATAAATATTAGGAACGTAAACATTAGGCGAGCAGGTTACATTGTAATGTCGTGCCCTAACAACACACACACAGCAGTTTCACTGTTTGCACCAGACAAAACATGACAGAAGTTTAAATACAGCCATTCAGAAGCAAAAAATAAGCACTCACTCACGAAACAGTAAGGTTTAGAATCTATTTAAACTCGCATTGTTAGCATTTAGCACTGAATAAAACACTCAAGGCTTACCTGAGGTGATCACTGTCATAGGTTTCACATGTTCAGCTGTGAGAAATAGAAGCCGATTCTAATATATTAATTCGAGGTGTTGGTTAGAACTAAAACTCCTTTTAATAAGAAAAATATTCCCTCTATGGCGTGTCATTGCTTTTATTTAGAACACAGTTTAAATCACTCGCTCCTGTACTCAATCTGGCAACCTGCGCGTGCGTTTATTTTGATCCAGGGGTGCAATACCTAGTTCAACCACTGGGTGTCAAACTCACATACTGCACCTTTAACTAGGTTAATTAGGTTTACTAGGCAGGCTAGGGTAATTAGGCAAGTTATTGTATAACAATGGTTTGTTCTGTAGAATATCAAAAAAACTTTTGCCTAAAGTGGCTAATAATATTGTTCTTAAAATGGTGATTTAAAAAAATTAAAACTGATTTTATTCTAAGCGAAATAAAACAAATAGGACTTTCTCCAGAAGAAAAAAATATTATCAGACATACTGTGAAAATTTCCTTGCTCTGTTAAACATCATTTGGGAAATGTTGAAAAAAGAAAAAAAATTCAAAGGGGGCTAATAATTCTGACTTCAAATGTATATTTTAAGGGGGCTAATAATAATGACCCTAAATTGCTTTAAAAAAAACTGCTTTTATTCCAGCCAAAGTAAAATAAATGAAACTTTCCCTAGAATACAAAATATTATAGGAACTACTGTGCAAACTTTCATGTTCCATTAAACATCATTTGGGAAATATTTGAAAAAGAATACAAATTTCACAGGAGAGCTAATCATTTTGGCTGTATATTACCTCAGCGTTCAATATATAATGTAAAATGGTGTAGTTGCTTTCCTCACTTTAGAGTCTTTTGTTGAAATCAAACCTCAAACTGAAATATCAAAAACTGAAGCAATCTGACCATGGATGAGCATTACTTCTAATCTGCGTAACCTGTGACTAAGCATTGGCAGTGGGCGCATCTAAATGAGTTTATTTCACCACATGTTTATGCTTTTCCAATAACTAATTCTGAAAGCACTTGGCCTTCAGATGACTTCAAATGAGTCATAAAAGTATTTTGAGTCCAGATCAGATAAAGCACACTCATTATTGAAGTAAAATAGATTTGTTTGGTGCTTTTTGTGTAGTATATGTTGTTTCAAAGAATTTTAGCAGAAAATTCATTAATTTTTCTTTTGGGTTAGTCACTTATTTGCCAGGAGTCGTCACAGCGGATTGAACCGCCAACTATTTATGTGTTTTATGCAGCGGATGCCCTTTCAGCTGCAACCCAGTACTGGGAAACACCCATACACTCTCACACTCATACACTACAGCCAATTTAGTTAATCCAATTCACCTATAGCGCATGTCTTTGGACTGTGGGTGAAACCAGAGCACCCGGAGGAAATTGAAATGGACACGGGTAGAACATGCAAACTCCAAACAGAAATGCCAACTGGCCCAGCCGGTACTCGAACCAGCAACTTCTTGCTGTGAGGCGACAGTGCTAATCACTGAGCCACTGTGCACCTGCATTTTAACAGAAAATATTAATGTTAATGTTTATTATATAATTCCACAAATTAGAGACGGCAATAATATAGTTCACCTTTTGTGATTAAAAAGGATCTCCAAGCAGTAGATCAATAAATGTGTAATAAATTTGGCAAAATGATTTTCAGAATACCCTTTAAAACTGTCTGTCAATGTAGTTATAGATTGTATGCCAAAAACTGATATATTTACAATAAGATTATTACAAGATTTTTTCCTGAGCCCCAAAATAATAATTCACTAACATTTTAAGCATTTATAATTTACAACTGTTTTTTTAAACCAACAGCTTTTACATATGCCATTACAAAGTAATTTTTTTATCATCCAGTATACAAACAAATTGTCATCTGTCATTTAAGATGGAAATAGTATTTAGTATGATCACCTATTCTTTTAAGTTATAAGTCATGCCGAAGTAATAATAAATAACATAAAGCAATAAATAAGCAAAATTACAAGTCGCATAATAATAGAATATTATAGAATAGAATTGAATTGAATTAATAGAAGAAAATGACTGTAATAAATTACAAATTAAAAGCTTTACTAGAAAGATGAGTCTTAAGGAGTCTGACATTTATAGGACTTATAGGAGTTTGACATTTTTACAAACATTTTATTGGAAGCGTATTGGATGTAGACACTTGATGCACATTCAATATACTTTGTGTATCACTTTTGTTCATTTGATTTGATGCATTTTACCACTTACCAAATTGCATTTAGCTTTGAAATGGAAAATAAATGAGGCTTTTTGAAATTTGTTATGTAAACTAATTAACTTTATTTGAGTTTCTTGTAGTGACTGAAAAAGTTAGATGTAGATAAGACTTTTAGCAAGATTTTATCATGCGTCAGTGTTTTAAGATTTGCACCAACAATTGCCATTTTGTTAACTATATTGAAAAAGCAGCTAACTCCACGATGGCGCCATCAATACTTTCAGAAAAGGAAAAAAATACTGAGAGACTGATAACAGCAGCTGGAAAAGAGAACAACGTCAATATTACTGTCACTGTTAAACATTTCGCAGAAGTGGTTATTATTAGTTTTTTTGTAATTTAATGCAAAAATGATTTAATCCATATCTAAATGCATATAAATGTTCACTTGTTTTGACAAAAATCTAAATATTAAAATCTTTTAAGGATGCTGATGAGCGTTAAACGCGTCTTAACAGTCTTGTGAAAAGGGCTTAAGAAAATGATTTAGATGGGTATGTGCTGTAATGTTTCTGGTGTTAATTTATTTCCTTTGTTCTGCAGCTACGAGTCTCCGGACATCGCTCTGAACTGCGGGATCATGTTGAGGGAATGCATACGGCACGAGCCGCTGGCCAAGATCACCCTCTGCTCTGAACAATTCTACGATTTCTTCAGATATGTAGAAATGTCCACCTTCGACATCGCCTCCGATGCATTCGCCACTTTTAAAGTTAGTATGCTGACGAAAAAAAACAAGCTTTCTGTTTCAGGGTGTCCGCAGGTTTTTAAAAAGTATTAATAGTTGATAAATCAATTTAGACATATTTAAGGCCATTAAAGTACAAGGAAATTAAAACCAACCATATGGTTCTGTTAGCTCACACTGCTAGTTTTGTGGTGAACTATTCATCTGTGCATGTCATTAAGAAAAAAATAATTGTTTGCCCTTTTAATCTTTAATTGAAATCTGAAAATGCACTTCCTGTTTGTTTTCAGTTAAATTCTCAGATTATGGCTGTTGTAAAACGCCATCAACTGTCAAAGTTCACATTAGGGCTGTGAACCTACACTGGTCTCACAGTTCGGTTCCGGTATGATTATCATGCCATCGATTCGGTTTCATTCGATATCTCGGTGCATTGACAATGCTTTACATACATAATTAGATTTTTTTCTTCACAACACAAGAAATTTTTTTTAATTAAAATCTATAAATATATTAATATTTATATACTATTTGTAATACAATTTTGTCTTTTAATGCAATATATGAACTGTACCTTTTATTTGACCTGCTCAAAGAAAACACTCTTTTTGAATGTATCAAACAAAACTCCCGCTTGCTTTTTGAGCGCTGTCAAACGAGGTCTTACACCCTTATGATTGGTCATTGTCTTCACCTGCTCAACAGAAAGGGTTGCGATTTGTCTTTAGAAATGAAAGCGCTGTTTACCAATGAGTGACGCGGGAAGAACAGCCGCGGTTACAGTCTGTGAACAATACCCTGTTATCACAGGTAATCTGTAATAGACACAGTTGAGAAAACTTGCATCACAGGCACGCTCATGTCTGGATCCACAATATTCCTTTAACAGTCGAGAGGAAAGGAAAAGTTACCTCACGAACAACCCAGCGGGTCAAATGTCTAAAGTGAGAGAGAGAGAGAGGGGCAGAGATGCATTTTTACAGCATTTCCCCCTATGAGTGAAATAGCGGCTCGTGTGCTGTGCCTTCTTCAGTGTCAAGGAAAGCAAACTCACAAGCAAACTCACAAGCAGTTGAACTGTGCATAATTATCTACCTTTTAAGTAGGAGAGGCGTTTTATTTACTCACCTTCTTCGCCACTACGATATCGCGCATGGGAGATAAATGACGTCAGTATGTAATAACCGGTTATGGTTATTACTGAACCGATATCAAATTGCCCCCGTCTGCATCGCGGTGTAACAAAGACACAATTAATTTTGACACCCCTAGTTCACATCTTGCCAAGTACAGATAAAATTCCCGGATGTGTACTTGCTCTGCCCCATTTGTCAAGGATTCATCCAGAGGTGACTTGTGCAAACTTGGGATATGCAGATATCCCAGAATGCAGTGCAGCCCAACCAGCGAAAGCTAATGGTGGAGGAGAATACCGCCATGATTAAAAAAAATAATAATTCTCTTCTGTTGTGTTACAAAATAATTTTTAAAGTTTTTCAGGTAAGAATGTTGTTGTTTTAAACTCAAATCAGCAGTTTATTCACAATGATAAAGCATCTTTGGCGATTCGCCTCCGCTTATGATGACTCTGACCCCCAGCCTGCCAGCGGGAGCTTCGTCATCACCTTCCCCACACAGAGAGCAGCTTTAATTGGCCAGTCCATCTCGGATGTACCGCTGGATTGCAGCTGTCCATTATAGTTAAAACATGATATTTAATACATCTTGTGTATATCTAACAGACAGTATTTGGTCTTTTAAATCTATTATTTGTTCTCAGGCGTATTATTTTGGCAGTGTTATTTTGTTTCTAATTGTCTTTAATTATGTTACCGTGTTGATGTTTGTTTACCAAATTGCCTAAAGTTATCTTTATTTCCTATTGTTTACGTCTTGTATTTTATACTTGTATAATGTGTATAATATGTCTGTAAATAATAACACATTTTATTATTTATTCGGATTTATGTTTACATTTTCTTAAATCAAAAATATAGATTTATAATATTAATATAATATTAATTATAAGCACGTGCTTTATGTAATTAAATCATTTGATCGTTAATGTAGAGTGAAACCGATGAATCCACGGTGAGGAAAGTAACATTATAAAGTACACTGCTGTTCCATTTGAAGAACTACCTGACTTGTGTCCTTGTGTCCTCGGGAGTTCGTTCTTCCAAGTCTGAACTTCCAAGGAGGCAAGTCCGAACTTTAGGTACTTGGTATTGAGAAACAGCCCATGTCTGTGTGAGGTATTGGGTGTGGTTAACATACTTAGCCACGCCCCTCCAGCGCTCAGTTTTGATAAGAAACAGAAACTGTGGGGAGGTGGTGTCTGGTAGGTTGTAATAACTCTTCTAAAACCCTTTTCCAGATCTTTCTGAATGAAATGTTTACTTTACTACATCCAATCAGCTCGCAGCTTCCAGTTCATGTGGACTTTAAAAAGTATTAACGTCTTAAATGCTATTTTACAAGGTATTAAATGTTGTATAATTTTTGATTATACAAATGTATATTTGAAAGCTAAAGTTTGCCTGAATTTAATCTGCAAATATTGGGCTGCTGTGTAGTTCATGAAATCTGTAAAGTCTTGCTAGATTTGAAGTCACACGCCTTGTTTACTGCAGTAACCAAGGCAACATTTTTATTCAGCCTAAGAATAATGATTTAGTTTAGAATTAGTTTCTTACCATCAGTATTTAGTAAATATACTGCAAGTTAAACTGTTGCCAATGTTATCGGTTGAAACCTAAAGTGGCAATGAGAATTTTAAGGCCCTGTGAAGTGCTTTGAAATGTGCATTTTTATTTAATGTTTGATGTAATCTCAACCAAAACACGAAGAGAGGGTGGGACATAGTGTAGCTCCTCCCTTTAAAAAAAAAAACAGCCAATAGCCTTGTTGTATTACCGCTCTGCCAGTGAGAGTGGTTGAGCTCAAGCACATCAAATGAAAAGCAAATGTGAAGTGTCTTGAATGGGGCGGGGCATGTCAAATACTAGAGAGCATTTGATTGGTCAAGATTTGATGAGAAGCTGAAATATGAGATGACGTGAATATAACCGTTGATCCATTTAGGTGGAGGTGATAAACTACAAGCTTTACATGTTTATACCAGTTTTAAATCTCCTAAAAGTGAATTTTATTATTGTTTTGGAGCACACTAGCTTATAGACATCTTAAAAACTAACAATACTGATACTAGCTAGCATCTAAAAAACTTAATATTAGTTTCATGGGACCTTTAAAATATATGGAAAGCCTTAAAAATCGTCTTAAACGTCTCTCTGATTCCTGTATATACCCAGTGTTTGCTTTGTCTGGGTGGCAGTTCTTATTATTTCTTCCTCAAATGTGCTGTGTAATTATTCAGTCTGACAAATGGTGTTTGTTTGGTTTTCTTCCAGGATTTGCTGACGAGACACAAAGTGCTCAGCGCCGAGTTTCTGGAGCAGCACTATGACAGAGTGAGTCACGGTGGAATCGATTTGCCTTCCGTCATTGTCTGTTGTCATTGAATCTGATTGCATCTGTCAGTCATTCAGCATCACTTGTGCATTTTAAAGGCGGTGCTAATATAATCCCTTTTTTTTTAACAAGATTTAAAATAAGTCTCTGATGTCCCTAGAGTGTGTCTGAAGTTTCAGCTTAAAATACTATACAAGTAATTTTTAAACTCTTTGAAATTGCTCCATTTAGGCAGTGGTGTTATGCCATTAATTTTATGTGAAATTGTGCCATTTTGGTGACTGTCACTTTAAATTTAAATCAGATTGTGCTCTTTTCAAAAGATGGCGGAGCTACAGATGCCTTTGTGTCAGCATAGTGGCAGATTCAAAACTCGACTATTGTTATCTCTGTGCTGTTGTTTATTTGTGCATCCTATAACTTGACATTTATAATCCACTTAGTCGCTGACTCTTAAGCAGATGAAACTAATGAAAGAAGACTGCTTCTCACTCAGGGCTGTCTATGCTAGTGAGGGAAAGAACATCACTAATGGGCGGGGCTTTCTCCATCTGATGACACATACAATAAGAGAATGTCAATCAAAGTGTTTCTGCAAAGTTTTTGTCAAGTGTAATTATAAATAAATGGAATTAATTCATGTTAATTAGTTAATTAACCATTAGAGGCTGGCTATATTCACACAATGTTGCCTCACAACTTTGTTTAAAGCCCTTATAAAAGGGATTTTTGCATAATAGCTCCCCTTTAAAGATTCAAATCACACTTTAAAATGTGTCACTGTCTCTTATATAAGTTTTATATTGACAAAATGTCAATAAATGCCACTAGAACTTCTTTAAGATAACTTGGGCATACTTGATTAAATACTTGCTCTTTTAATAGATTTTTAGTTCCCTCATTCTCTACATTATAAACTAAGTATCCAAAAACAAATATGTCTGAATTTTGCTGTGTTCTTAACATTTAATCCCAAACAAACAACTTATTATGAGAGACGTCTGTTGGAAAGTGCTGAAATGTATATTTATATATTTTGCAGATGTGTTGGAAAGTAAAAGGGGGACACAAGATACACAAATACACTTCATTCATTAATTTTTTTTTCTTCGGCTTAGTCCCATATTTGTCAGGGGTCGTCACAGCGGAATGAGCCACTAACTATTCCGGCATATGTATTTTATACGCAGAGGATGCCCTTCCAGCTGCAACCCATTCCTGGGAAACAAATACAGTTTATTAAAAATATATTATTCACATAGACAACCTTTTTTTTAAGGGACACTATGTACTGTATACCTGCAGGTTATCTTTGTTTATATACTGTCCACCCTGTACACAACTCCTTAACTTTTCAGATTTTGATTGTAATGGAATAACATGCATTTTGTAAAGCTGCTTTAGAACGATAATTATTGTGAAAAGACCTGTACAAGTAAACTTGAATTGAACAAAAAGAAGTCAGACAATTGAATGTTTAATGTTTATAATATGTATAATGTAATTTACATTTACTTTTTGTCGTCTTTTGTTCTTTAGTTCTTTAGTGAATATGAGAAACTTCTTCACTCAGAAAACTATGTTACTAAGAGGCAGTCGCTGAAGGTAAGAAACTAGTTAATGTATTAGTTAGTGTTGTTGTTGTTCAATTGGTTGTTTACTTATTTTACCAGTCAAAAGTTTGGGGGCTTTACAGTTTTCAAACCTATTTCTTAAAGGAGGTCTCCTATTCTTCACACCATGCATTCGTTTGTTTGATTTAAAAAAGGGAAAATAAATGTTTTGTTTTTTTGGATAGATTTTTTACTGATTTTTCCACATAAGAGGCCATTCGAAATCCTCCAGACATTACTTACAATAGAACAAAAAGTAAACTCACTTTCTGACCTAATACATCAAATGTAACTTCTAACATTATTATATCATAAAACTGAGATAGCCAATTCCATACAGATAGAGAATGTGGAGGAGAATGTGTCTTTGTGCAGTTATTTTTCTTATAATTGAGGAAAAATAATATTCCTATAATGTTTTCCTTTATAATTGTTCCTATAATTTCAGACACTATTGATGAAAGTTTCTCCCAAAACTCATAGACCTTCTCACATTCCCATACCATATATGTACGTTCCAATTTGTTGGTGAGAACAAAAACTGTAGTGGGGACTTGGAGATAAGTCATTTAGCAGATGCTTTTGTCCAAAGCGATTTACAATTGAGGAGGCATTTAGCAAGAGCTTCAACAAGAAGAGGCAATACATACGAGGAGTGCTAGTTGTTGAAAGTAACTTGTTTGTGCTCAGATAATTTTTTTTTTGAGAGAGAGAGAAAGAGCTAGAGATAGAGAAATAAAGTGCTTGTAAAGGTAGTTTTAGTATTATTCACCGGTGTTCAGGTGTTCGGAAGAGATGGGGTTTTATTTGTCCTTTGAAGACATCAGTGTATGTCCAAGTTGAAATGGGAAGATCGTTCCACCAACGTGGAACATTGAATGAAAAGATTTGGAAAGTGACTTATAGCCTTTCTGCGATGGTACCACAAGGCGGTGCTCACACCCTGATCAGAGGCTCCTGGAGGGAATGTAGACATTAAGGAGCAGGTGGAGGTAGGGAGCAGTGGCTGTCCTGTAAGCAAGCATCAATGATTTAAACTTGATCCAAGCTTCGACTAGAAACCAATGCAATGAGATAAAGAGAGGTGTTACATGGGCCCTGTTTGGCTCATTGAAGACCAGACGAGCTGCAGCATTCTAGATCACCTGTAGAGGCTTGAGAGTGCAGGATGGGAGACCAGCTAGAAGAGCATTGCAGTAGTCTAGCCTTGAAATGACTGAAAGTTGTGGAGCATAATCTGTTAGGAAGGGTCGAGTTTTGGATGATGAAAAGTGCAAACCTGCAAGATCGAGTCTAAATATGCAATTTACAGACAAAACGTTTCTTTGGTGTCCAATACAATCTCTGGCAGAATGGATGGTTTGAAATTAATGGTTTGGACTTTTTTGATGTGAAAATGCAGTGATTATTACGATTAGAATTTAAAATAAAACAAATAAAGAGTACCTGACGAAAGCAGTTTGGGAAATAATGCACTAGGAAAATAATGCATGCTTGTAATGAAAATGTGCCTATGAAAAGGAGTGCTCATTATTTCAGCTGTGCATTGTTTAGATTTATTACTAAATTGTGTTATGTTTTATTTGCTAGACACTTGCTAGGTTTTGTACTTTAAATACTCTTCTATGTATTACCTCATGCATCTCGTAGCCCGTTTTTAGGTTAGTAAAGGAGCCTTCAGCCGTTGTTATGAAAGAGAGGGGTAAATTGACTCAGTTACATGAATCTGTGCTTCTTTCAACAGTGTTTGGCAGCAACACCTTTAATAATTGCAGAACTGAAAGTTTAACTGTGAAGTTTGTACCTCGCTACTGTGAAATGCCTTTAGTTTTAGTGAATTGTTTGAACAAAACAGTTTCAGAGCAGTGCTGACAACACGTTACTGTGTTCATGCAAGCTTGCCTGTAGTAAGTGAGTGAGATCTATAAGGAGAGAGTGTATGTGCTTTCAACAGTTCTGTGTTTGTCAGATTGATGCTATTGCTTCATATATTTATTTGCTTGATCAGTATAATTGTGGGTTTTGAAATCAAGCATTCAGCAGAACCGTTGAACATCCCACAATGATAAAATGCATGTTTCATGCAATGCAAAGCAGAATTTGGTGTCACATACTGCTTCAGAAGTCATTTTATATTATATACAGGGTTCTCACACTTTTTCAAAGTCAGACATATGGATTTAAGACCTGGAAAGTACCTAAAAACGAACACAGGTCCTTGAAAGTGCTTGAATTAAGTTTGAAATGAAATTGATGGTGTTATTACCAAGTATATTGTATATTACCAGTATTGAATTCAGCACATTTTGTTAAAGTTCTTTAAACATTACTGTTTAAAACAGCCACTTTTTTTGTAAATGGCACATTAAAAACATCATTACTCTGATATTTTTATGTAACTATTAGGTACAAGTTAAATGTTAAGTACAGTAAGGGAGCTTCATGATGCTACATATGCTGGGGGAATTAAGAAAGGTGCTTGATTTGAAATTAATGGTGCTTGAAAGACTTTCTTTGAACATTTCTTATTAATATCAAAGCTGAAAACAGTTAGGCTGATTTATTAAGATGAAAATTGTATATTTTTTATTTGAAATAAAAGTACACTTTGCTCAATTTCTTTTATAGTATTAATTTCTATAACACTGGAACTAGCAGGATTCTTTATCTACTAAAATGACCATCATGGTGTTTCCCATGTCATTTTTTCCCCATGTCATGAAATTAAAAAAATATATATATATTTTATGTAATTTATATTTGAAGATTCTATTGAGATTTTAAAAATTAAGCTTTGAATGTCTGTCATCTGTGCCTCAGCATGTGACGTGTCAGTTTAGTTGACAAATTTGTCTTTGTCATAGCAACTGCATAAAAGTAACATATAGATAATGTTCAGTGTGCAAGACTCAGATCTTGGATGCAGTTGACGGGATTGTGTTAAATTAGTTTATGCAAGCAGAACAAACACATGCTCAAATTAAACCGCTTCTGCTTGTTTTATGAAGTCATTGTTATCTTAAAAATAACCCCTTTTTGTAATATAGCCTATAATTGTGTACAAGTTGCACGAGAGTGCGTTCCTCACTTTGTATATTTCACTGCAGTGAGCATGTTGTTTTTGAAAGTTTTTAATACGTGTCTGAACTAAAGGGTTTTTACCTATCAGGATGTTGTGTTTTTGTTAGAAGAAAGTTGCTAGGCAACAGAGGCACACATATGCAAAAGCAGTAGCGGAAAGTAGCAGATGCTGAAATACTTGTAGGCAATTTAACCATTATTCTCAGTCAAGGTAGACATAAAAACTCTTTTGTAATTAATATTTTTATTTATTACTTTTAATCGATTATTTTGTAATTTTCCGTTGTTTTCTAATTTTCTGTAATTTTTATTCTTAGAATGAAATACACACGCATTTAGGAAAAGC
>CAIGQZ010000379.1:24094414-24125834 GCA_903798205.1 Danio tinwini
TTGTGTTAATTATGTTTCTATTAATAATTATGTTATGTTATTAATTATGTCTCTAAATTAGGTATTTTTCTTTTTTTGTGTGAACTATCTCATTTACTCACCGTTGTTTAGAACTTATTTGGATTCTTTTTTTATTCTGTTGAAACACAAAGGAAGATATTTTGAAGAATGTTGGTTGCTGGTACCCATTGATTTCAGGTATGGAAGACAATAATAGGGTGTCAGTATTCAGCATTCTTCAAAATATTTTCTTTTGTGTTCAACAGTAGATAGAAACCACACAAATTTTTTGTTAGTTTTTTTTTTTGGTAAACTATCCCTTTAAGCTTGTTTTTCTAATATAATTACAATGCAGTGATGATTAAATCAAAATTTTAATGAAAATATTTGTACAAAGAAATTGCAGAAACATTTTTATCTCGTAATATTCTTTCTCCTGAATTTAGAGGTGAAATGTGTTCTTTACTGGTTTTGTGTGATATTACTTTATACACCAGCTCACATACTGTATCATCTTTCTTACTGTACCTTTTATTTTTGGGGAAGAAATAACAAATCCGTTGTGGAATGTTACTATAGCTGGAGATTAAACTGAAACGGTTGGATGTAGATAAGCAGCTCAAGCTCATCACACTCTGTGAATGTTTTATTTTAGGTTTATTTTATAAAGTCTGGTACTTGATCTGGGGTTTTTCTTTTTAACCTAGCCTAACCCAGTCTGAAAAACCACCTAAACTGAAAGTGCAGGGTTTTGGTTGATCATTTTCAGGTTATGACTGCTTTTACTCACAAGCCAGCCACAATTGTCTGCCATAAACCCCTAATTTCTTCATTTCGAATGCATAATGTTACTTTTAATGCAGAACTTTACTCATAGATGTTCTGCAGAATGTTTACAGTACTGGTCAGAAATACAGGGATTGATATATGTCTATAACAGTATTTTATTTTAGTGATGAATACAATAAAATTTTGCGTAGCCCAAACATTTTTCTTTATATTTGAGTCTCTGCATATCCTGTTTATATGGTGACGGGCAACTCACCATAGGCTGTGATTTTACAACAGACTAGACTCTTTCATTGGTTGGCACTTGTAACGGCAGCCAATCACAGTCATCTTGTAAGCCTGACATGGTAACGGCCCAGAGCATTAAGAATTCTGAGAATTAGTAGACCTATCTTGCATATCAGTGCATGTTTGTATTTCGCAGCCTTTAGATTAAGCATGGACGTCTTTAACGGACCGGCTGGAAACCTCTTGGCCTGCTGTCTGTTTCAATTAAACGGTCCAATTTAACCTATGTAGAGCTGGCCTAAGTAATAACACTTGGGCACAGAAATGGTGGAGTTTCATCTGAAATGTCAGTTCGTAGACAGACTAACAGTTGGAAATAAAGTTTGGAATAAAAGTACTTGTTTCTACTGTCTTTGTTGTTTGGGTAAGTGTATTGTTATTTATTGAAGATGGATGTATGCTGCAGTATTTATTACAGTTTATCAGCACACTATAGTTAATACTACAGTATTCTTTAGCATTCGTTAACGGAGTTGTAAGTTCTAACATATACAGTATACTATACACTCACAGGCCACTTTATTAGGTACGTTAACGCAAATAAAAATATCCAAAGAAAATATCCAGTGAGCGGCAGTTAGAAAGGCAACAGTAACTCAAATAACCACTCGTTACAACCGAGGTATGAAGAAAAGCATCTCTGAACGCACAACACATACAACCTTGATGCGGATGGGTTACCGCAGCAGAAAACTACACTGGGTGCCACTCCTGTCAGCTAAGAACAGCTGGACAGTTGGACAACAGAAGATTGGAAAAACGTTGCCTGGTTTGTTGAGTCTCGATTTCTGCTGCGACATTCAGATGGTAGGGTCAGAATTTGGCATCAACAGCATGACAACTTGTATCAACAGTTCAGGCTGGTGGTGTAATGCTGTGGGGGATGTTATCTTGGCATTCTTTGGGCCCATTAGTACCAATTGAGCTTCGTTTCAACACTACAGCCTACCTAAGTATTGTTGCCGACCATGTCCATCCCTTTATGACCACTGTGTAGTGTACCCATCTTCTGATGGCTACTTCTAGAAGGATAATGCACCATGTCATAAAGCGCGAATCATCTTAGACTGGTTTCTTGTCATGACAAGTTACTATAATTAAGTGGCCTCCACAGTCACCAGATCTCAATCTAATAGAGCACCTTTGGGATGTGGTGGAGCGGGAGATTCATATTATGGATGTCCAGCCAACAAATCTCCCTGCTGAAAAAAAAACGCTTAAACCAACCTAAGCTGGTTGGCTGGTCAACCAGCCTGGTTTTAAAAGGGTTTTAGCCATGCTTGGAAAATCACCAGCCTAAACCAGCTAAAGCGAGCTTGACCAGCCTGGTTTAAGCTGGACATAGATCGTTTTGGCTAAGCTGGTCATCTAATCTCCCAGCATGACCAGTTAAGACCAGGCTGGAATTGCCAAAACCCCTCTAAAACCAGCCTGGTTGGCCTAGGCTGGTTTAGCTATTTTTTATTTTTATTTCAGCAGGACAGCAACTGTGTGATGCTATCATATCAATATGGACCAAAATCTCTGAAGAATATTTCTTGTACCTTGTTGAATCTATGCCACGAAAGCAGTTCTGAAGGCAAAAGGGGGTTCAACTCGGTACTAGTAAGGTACCTAATAAAGTGGCCGGTGAGTGTATATCATAGTATAATAAATATTAGCTTTATAATATATTAACTATAATAGTGTAGTATGATTAATGCACAGTAAGCTTCAAAAACAGTAGAATATACTATAAATTATAGTATTTTTCATGTGGAGTACTTTAATTTGTTGTTGCAATTGTACAGTTGCTATACAGTAGTAACACAACAACTATAGTAATATAAGCAAATGATTCAATACTGTAGTTTTGTACAACCAAAGGGTACGTTATACTACAATACACCACAGTTTACTGTAGTAAAATCTTAAATAGGCCTATACTACAGTATTTATTACAGTGTATCAGTTTAGTATAGTTAGCCTACAGTATGTTTTAGCATTCATTTAAAAAGAAGTAAATTCTATAATACACAAATGATTTGAAGAATAGTTCAAAAACATTACTGAATCTACTATACATGGTATTTTTTGAATGTGGCGACAGATAGATAGATAGATAGATAGATAGATAGATAGATAGACAGATAGACAGATAGACAGATAGATAGATAGACAGATAGATAGACAGATAGATAGATAGATAGATAGATAGATAGATAGATAGATAGATAGATAGATAGACAGATAGACAGATAGATAGATAGATAGATAGATAGATAGATAGATATAATTATTAAAAATTAAAACGTAATTTTAACGCGTTATATGGTACTGTATATCAATATCATAATATTACCATAAAATAAATACACTACATTTCTTTTAAAGCAATACGCTTACACCTCAATATGATGTATACAAAACGTGCGCGCGCTTGCTCGTTCTGGGTCGCGCGCATCATCGCCAGCGTCGCTAGCACTGTGACTTTAAGAACGTTTTTTTTTAATGTACAATTATATAAATAAATAAATAATAAGATTATTCCGGTCTATTGTAACAAACGGCAAATATTGTTTCAAAAGGCTCGGGGGGAAAGGATCTGCGTTCGCGCTAAAAACAAAACAAAACAGCGTTTTATTCCTTCATCATGGTGAAGATCAGCTTTCAGCCCATCACAGGACAAAAAGCCGAGAAAGAAGGTGGTGATGGAGATAAAACTCAAATATTCATACCGCATCCACACGTAAGTTTCGCTTTTTGTGTGCTTCATCCGAAATGTCACGGGAAAAAAGCTGTTGAAACCCGAATGAAAGTCGGAAAGGAAAGAACATCCATGGTAAACCATCAATCACGTCATTGGTGGGCTGATATATAGTCTAGCTATCGATAATACTCCATCAAACACTTATTATGCGTTTGCAGCTGTGTTTTCCCCTCTCTTATCGAGAATAATGTCTTTTGGTTTTATAACACGAGGACATGGATACTGCAGGACCTGCACCAACAACATCACATCATATAACATGCATATTTAGGCTATCTCTGGCACATAGTGTTCACTTTGTCTACGTGTTCAATATGGATGCATTAATGTCATGTTTCCCTAAAACTGCCTATTGATTTATAAAGTGATGAAGTAAACATTTAATATTAGCATAATTAACAAAAACAGATTAAAATATGCTGCTCTGGAATTAGGATTTATTCAGAAATAATAATTAATATAATAATTAATGTGTAGATTATTATTGTGACTATTTCAGCCTTTATTCTTAAGAGCTTATAATAACAGGATCAGATTTGGCATAGTGCAGCACAGGTTTGTGTATAAGCTACAGAAAAACACACACACACACACACACACACACACACACACACTAATCCAACAGAGACAAAATGGCAGATGGCTACGGTGAGGAGAATGACTTCTGTGAGCTTTAGCTGTTTATTATCATCACTCCGGTACTAAAAGTGGAGCATGTATATATAGATTTTGCTGTTTTAGGATAATAAATAACCTCCCAAATAAAACATCTTATAGGTGAAATGTGTGGTTTTGTGGCCATTAGCATCTCTAATAATCCCCTTTGTAAGATTATTCACATTTCTCTACTGCACATTTAGCAAATATTCATTCTGATAATGTTTTCTCAAAGTTATGAACAAACCGTATAGAATGTCGAGTTAAAATGTATCTGGTCATTAATATCGTTAACACAAAAATGTTGTTTATGCATTACTCAATGAATGGTGTTAAAATGTTTTGGTTGGATTTAATCTATTGTTTTTCTTGAAACACAGAACATTCAAACAATGTCATCATTTTTACCAAACGATAAAATGAACTCTTTAAAAAGACAGTTCACCCTAAAATGAAACCTCTGTCATCATTTGCTCACCCTACACTTTTTACAAACCTCTTTGACTTTTTTATTTTCCTTTTTTTTTACACAAAAGAAGACATACCAAAGGATGTTGGGGAAAAAACAGCCATTAACTTTCATAGTATTTTTGTTCCTAAGGATGTCAATGGCTGTCGTTTTACAATGTTGTTCAGAATATCTTATTTTGAGTTCAACCAAAGAAAGAAATGTATGCAACCTTCTGAGTATGACTAAAAGTTACTGCTGCACGATATTGAAAAGAATCTGACAGATTTGAGGGCTGCACGGTGGCACAAGGGGTAGCGCTTTCACCTCACAGCAAGAAGGTTGCTAGTTTCAGCCTCGGCTGGGTCAGTTGGCATTTCTGTGTGGATTTTGCATGTTCTCCCCGTGTTGGTGTGAGTTTCCTCCAGGTGCTACGGTTTCCCCCACAAGTCCAAAGACATTCAGTATAGGTGAATTGGGTAAGCTAAATTGTCCATAGTGTATGTGTGTGAATGGAAGTATATGGGTGTTTTTCAGTGAGGGGTTGCAGCTGGAATGGCATCCGCTGCGTAAAACATATGCTGGAAAAGTTGGTGGGTCATTCAGCTGTGGCGACCCCTGATTAATAAAGGGACAAAGCCGAAAAGTAAACGAATACATGAATGAATGAATAATTGAGTTGAATAACCATTTGGAAAGAATTGATCATTTTAGATTGATTGGGAAGATTCTGTATTGGAGTGTATAAAATATGATAAACAATCTAGATAAGTTAAATAAAGGAAAACATGGGTGGGGTCAGTGTGTTGGGTTGGGCGGCGGGGCGCATTTGCCGCCCTCACTATTATGCCGCCCTAGGTCGCCTCTATTGACGTGCCGGCCCTGGGTATACAGTAATTGAATGATCTAATGTAAAATAATCCCACATGGTCTTCGTTTTATAAACAATTTAATAAAATTGATCGTTCTTAATTTGCTAAAGTTTCAAATGGTACAATTTTATAGACTGCTGTGCTTTTAAAACCCTCACAGTCACAGGCCTCAAAAACACTTGCAAAATGATCAGTTATAATCCAGACTCAACACTGCATATACTGTACATACATGCGATCTGACTATTGTGAATAATCACATTGCAATATTCATTCACTCATTTTCTTTTCGGCTTAGTTCCTTTATTAATCCGGGGTCGCCACAGCAGAATGAACCGCCAACTTATCCAGCACGTTTTACGCAGCAGATGCCCTTCCAGCTGCAACCCATCTCTGGAAAAAATCCATACACACTTATTCACAGACATACACTACAGACAAATTAGCCTACCCAATTCACCTGTACTGCATGTCTTTGGGCTGTGGGGGAAACCGGAACGCGCAACCCACGCGAACGCAGGGAGAACATGCTAACTCCACACAGAAACGCCAACTGACCCAGCCGAGGCTCAAACCAGCAACCTTCTTGCTTTGAGGTGACAGCACTACCTACTGCGCCACTGCGTCACCTTCACATTGCAATATTGATGCTGAAATGATATATTGTGCAGCCCTAATAAACGGTGAGGAATTTTCATTTTTTTGGGTGAACTATCCCTATAATATACAATATAAAAATACATCATGAGAACATCTCTCAGAGCATATTTTAGAGCAATATCCCAAAACTGAGAGCAAAAATTCAGTCATTCATTTATTTTCTTCCGCTTTTCCGGGGTCATGGGTGTAGCATTCTCAGCAGAAAACCCCAGACTTCCCTCTCCCCAGACACTTTCTCCAGCTCATCCAGGGGGATCCCGAGGCGTTCCCAGGCCAGTCGAGAGACTCCAGCGTGTCCTGGGTTTTCCTCAAGGTCTCCTCCCGTTGGGACATGCCTGGAACACCTTCCTAAGTAGGCGTCCAGGAAGGATCGGAAACAGATGCCGAGCCACCTCAGCTGACTTCTCTCCATATGGAGGAGCAGCGGCTCTACTCCAAGCTCTTCCCGGGTGACAGAACTGCTCACCCTATCTATAAGGGTGCGTCCTGCCACCCTGTGAAGGAAACTCTTTTTGGCCTCTTGTATTTAAGATCTTGTTCTTTCGGGTTGACCCAAAGCTCATGACCATAGGTGAGAGTGGGAACGTAAATTAACCGGTAAATCAAGAGCTTTGCCTTTCGGCTCAGCTTCTTCTTTACCACAATGACGGATCTGCCTGTCAATCTCACGTTCCATCCAAAACCCCAAGATACTTGAACTCCTCCACCTGGGGTAAGGACTTTCCTCCAACTTGGAGATGGCAAGCCACTTTTAGCATCATGGCCTTGTACTTAGAGGTGCTGATTCTCATCCTAGCCGCATCACTGTCTGATGAAGCCAACAGAACAACATCAATTACAGACATCCCCTCCGGCCCAAGGCTGCGCATAGAAATTTTGTCCATAAAAATTATGAACAGAACCGGTGACAAAGGGCAGCCCTGCCCGAGTCCAACATGCATGTGAAACAAGTCTGACTTATTGTTGGTAATGCAAAGCAAACTCCTGCTCTGTTCATATAGGGACCAGAGACAGCCCTTAACATAGAGCAAAAAATGTAAAAAATTACAAATGTTAGTAAAAGTGTCTGCATGGAGGTGGTATTGGCAGAGTGCTTCTTAAATATTTAAAATCTAAATATCTGAAAGTGAGTCAAAAGGAAATCTCCATCCTGATTTTAATCCAAATGGGTATGTATGTGTGTGTATGTAAGAATAGGGCCATCTCAGGCCATGTGCCGTTCAGTTGGCAGATGGGTTGCAAGACTGGGGGCGTTATTAGTCATTGCCTATCAGCATCTCATATCTAATAATTTCCTTCTGTAGTACGAGCAATGAATAATCCATTCTTGGCTGGATGGGATACAAGTGAATGTAATGCTGATTGTAGCACGTCTCGCAGCGTGGGGGTGATCATACTGAAAGTGGCACAGTATTGAGGATGAGTTTATTACTGCAGTGTGTGTGTGTGGTTTTGCCATCTTGCTGAGGAACAAATGTCCCTGCGAAAAAGCAACCCGAAATGACCTACTTTGTGGAGACCTATGGGAGAAGCTAATAATGAAGACATCTTCATAAAGAAGCTAAATCCACACTCAAATTAGGTTGTGGTAATTAAAATGTGCTTTTTTAAAGCCATATAGAAATCTGATAAATATATGCAAATTGCATATATAACATGGAAGTTCATGGTTGGATTTCACAAGCTTAAAATGTTAGTCATATATACATCATATATTTTGAAATATTGCATGTATGGCCATTTTATTTTATTTTTTTTAAACATTGGAATTTTAGATATGTACATCTATGCTCAGATATATTAGATATAATTGTATATACATATTCACTCACCGGCCACTTTATTAGGTACACCTTACTAGTACCAGGTTGGACCCCCTTTTGCCTTCAGAACTGCCTTAATCCTTCATGGCATAGATTCAACAAGGTACTGGAAATATTCCTCAGAGATTTTGCTCCATATTGACATGATAGCATCATGCAGTTGCTGCAGATTTGTCGGCTGCACATCCGAGATGCAAATCTCCCGTTCCACCACATCACAAAGGTGCTCTATTGGATTGAGATCTGGGGATTGTGGAGGCCATTTGAGTACAGTGACCTCATTGTCATTTTCAAGAAACCAGTCTGAGATGATTCGAGCTTTATGACATGGTGTGTTATCCTGCTGGAAGTAGCCATCATAAGATGGGTACACTGTGGCATAAAGGAGTGGACATGGTCAGCAACAATACTCAGGTAGGCTGTGGCGTTGACACGATGCTCAGTTGGTACTAATGGGCCCAAAGCGTGCCAAGAAAATATGCCCCACACCATTACACCACCAGCAGCCTGAACTGTTGATACAAGGCAGGATGCATTCATGTTGTTGATGCCAAATTCTGACTTTAAATGTCACAGCAGAAATCGAGACTCATCAGACCAGGCAACGTTTTTCTAATCTTCTATTGTCCTATTTTGGTAAGCCTGTGCGAATTGTAACCTCAGTTTCCTGTTCTTAGCTGACAGGAGTGGCACCCAGTGTGGTCTTCTGCTGCTGTAGCCCATCCGCCTCAAGGTTGGATGTGTTGTGTCTTCTTCATACCTCGATTGTAACAAGTTGTTATTTGAGTTACTGTTGCCTTTCTATCAGATCGAACCAGTCTGGCCATTCTCCTCTGACTTCTGGCATCAACAACACATTTACACCCCCAGAACTGCGGCTCACTAGATTTTTTTGGACCATTTTCTCTCTATATATATGTTGCATTTATGACATATTTTTTACTTTTTTATGTCATATCATATGCATATATTGCCATATAACAAATTTTACAATTAATATTTCATAAAAAAATAAACAAATAAAACGATAAAAGTGTTACATATTTTGCTAACTTATTCAATTCAATTTAATTCACCTTTATTTGTATAGCGCTTTTACAATGTAGATTGTGTCAAAGCAGCTTCACATAAAAGATTATAGTAAATTGAAACAGTGTTAGTCCAGTTTTCAGTGTTTAAGTTCAGTTCAGTTTAGCTCAGGTCAGTGTGGTTTAATAGTTCAGTTTAGCTCAGGTCAGTGTGGTTTAATAATCACTACTGAGATTCCAAACACTGAAGAGCAAATCCATCAATGCGCAGCTCTACAGATCCCGAACCATGCAAGCCAGTGGCGACAGCGGCAAAAGAAAAACTACACCAATTGGCAAAAGTGAAGAATTTTAAAAACCTCAAGGGAAACCAGACTCAGTTGGGCATGACCATTTCTCCTATGACCAAACGTCTTGTGCAGAGCTGCAGTCTAGGCGCCGGAGGCTGGAGAATGCTGGACCTCAGCGAAGACTTGTCTGTCCCTGGAGCGTCACAATAATCAGTCTCATGCTCTCCAGTCTTCCATGACCACCACAGCAGCTGCTCAGGATACGGCCTGGTCCAGGATGATGGAAACCTTGGGATCATCTCGTTGCTGTTCTTGGATCGCATCAGTGGTGCTACATAGTCTGAGGGCCTCGGGATGAGTACCCCCAGGTGGAAATAGAGAATAAAAAGAATAATTAGCGTAGCTTATGTATTTACATTATCCCAAATGTTTCAAAGAATGTTCAAATCTAGAGAAATTAGCAATTTTACCTAGTGATGTGGACTACGTCATTGTGTAGCCATGCTGATGACATCACATCCTTTATTTTCATTTTGGTTTTATTTGGTTATATAAACATGTAAACACCAAAGATGCTTTAATATCTTGCCTGTTTTATTAGCAGCATTATAACAGCATAATTATAACCCTAAAATGTATTTAGTGATGTGATTATTGTCCATGTGATTACAAGCAGAAGAACTGTTGAATTAGTGCTGCAAGATATTGGAAAAAAACGGCATTGCGATATTTAGTTTTTCTGCTATACGTATTGCGATATGTTCCTAATTTTACAAAAGATTACCTAAATAACTCTACCTGGAAATAATTCATACATCTGCATAAAACATTATAAACAATTTGCTAGCATAAATGAATACAATGGAACATGAATGAATTGTTTTGATATTTATAGAGTTCTGTGGCGTCTAATAACATTGAAGAACAGAAATTTTATATTAATCAAATGTAAAATAACACTATTGTCTTCATTGTATAAATAACTCAAAACAATGCAATACAATTATTAATCTATGTCAAATCTGTAAGCTCTAGAAGTTAAATTAGCTTGATATCTTAGTCACAGGTCTTAAAAACACATAAAAATTGACATATTTTACTCTATTTTACTCTTTTACATTATTAGGTTGTTCTTGGTTATTATAATCCCAACTCAACGTTGCAGATCCTGCGATGTGACTATTACAGATTCGCAAATTGCAAAATCAGCGTTGAATACTTTAAAAGTTGAATACATTAGCTCATCCATAACCATTATTTCTGCAGGAAGCATGTATGTAACGAAGACCACAACTCCCATGATTCCACACTCAGTCATGACGTCATCAAACTACACTTTTGTTTGTTGCAAATATGCGCCCTCTAGTAGCAAAAAATGACATAGTATGCCTTTAAATTTCTCCAATTTAACATAGAAATATATATGTTTTTACATAGGTGGAAGAGGAGCTGGTCTTACCTGTCGGACGGAAACGCTCCTCTCTGAGTGGACTTTGCTGTCTGACAACGGCGCTGATTGTCTTCACCTGCAGTCTGATATATGCTTCGATATATATCTACCGCTACTACATCATTCCTCAGGTAGCTCAGAAATGTATAAGTGGCTTAAATCTCACAGTATTGATTATGTAATTAGCTGATAAGCTTGCATTAGTGCTAGTTTATTTGTTCACTCTGACAGAGCTTATGATTTATGTGCTGGCTTTGCTGGTGTGATTCATTTGTCATCTGGTTCATTTTTTTATTTATAGTAATGATGACTCAGTAGCTGTGCTTTGGTTTCATTGGATGACCGATTTTTCACCTGTGATAGAAGTCATCTATGAAGTATAAAATTCACTGTTATTCATTACAAATGATTGTGATTACTGTAGTTTCTAAATGAATCATTTAAAGAAATGTCTCACTAGCTTCACTGCACAAAAGGCTTTTCTTACTAAGGGTTTTTATGTTGTTTCTAGTCCAAATATCTGAACATTCTTAAAGCAAGAACTATTTTTTGGACAAGTAAAAACATATTGTTTCATTTTCAGAAATAATATGTCAAAATTGAGTGAGTTAGTGAGTTAATCCTTACAACAAGTTAAATGAAGTTAAATTAATTCAAACTAAAAACAAGTTTGTTTTACTTACTCCTCTGGCAGATTATTTTGCCTGATTTAAGTAAAATTCACTTAAGTAAAATTCACTTTTGACTTATTATTTCTAAAAACAAAACAATATTTTTTGCTTGTCTAGAAAATATCTCTTGATTTAAAGAATTTATGGATATTTGGATTAGAAACTAAACAAAAACTCCTAAGAAAATCATTTTTTTGCAGTGTATGTTTCCATCCATCTCTTTTTATACACATTTTAGGATATTGCATAAAAACGCTGAATAGTACAAATTAGGCTGGGCCGATAAACTATATTATATCAAATCACGATAAAATTTATGTTAATAACAATGACAAGCTTTGGACTTTTTTTACTCTACTGTATGTTGATCTAAGAGTGAATCACACAGCAGTAATTTACAACAATGGGAATCTAAAAGTGTGTTAATATTAGACATGTACCGAATTTTCGGCCACCGAAAATTTATCGGCCGAAAACGTTATGCCATTTAATGGACCCTCTAAATTTAGTGGCTTCAGTCATTGTTGAGGTACTCTTTAAAATCTGAAAACATTAACAACTTATATCGAAATATGTATTGTTATCGTTCAATATGGGAAATAATTATTGAGATTTCTGCCATATCGCCCAGCCCTAGTACAATTTCCTTAAATTATACTAACTACATTCTAACTATGACATAAACTATGAGGTAACGCTTTATTTTGATGGTCCATTTGAGTATTAGTAGACTGTCTGCTTAATATCTGTTGACACTCCTCCTTCAACAGACATTTAACTGACTAAAAAAAACTTTGCAAGTTCATGTTAACTTACACTAACCCTATCCCCAACCTTACAGTCTTATTATAATCTAATCAGAATTAGTAGGCATATAAGTGCAATGTAACTTAAATTCAACAAACGGACCATCTAAATAAAGTGTGACCAACTATTAAAGCAGATTCATAGAATGAATGAGTTTGGATCAGCAGATGATATGATTGATTGGATATACTGGTCTAACCGACAGACACACACACTATCAGAAATGTTGTTCAGCCATTAAAGAGGACATACTTTCTTCAAGATGTAAAATGAGTCTGTGATGTCAGATGAATGTGTATGTAACGTTTCAGCTCAAAATACCACACAAATAATTTTTTATAACTTTCTGAAACTGAACCTTTTAGGCTTTGATCGTAATTGCGCCAATTTGGCAACTGTCGCTTTAAATTCAAATGAGAGTGTGCTCTTTTCAAAAGAGGGCAGGGCTACAAATGCCTATGAGCAGGGCCAGATGGAGTCTGCTTCTCTTTTTTTTTTTTTTTGCTATTTCTGCGGAGAATTTTGGTAAAAATAAAATCCTTATTTTAGGATTATCATAACTAAAACCCTAAAATGTGAAATAAAAAATAATATCTTTTTAACTTTTATTTAATGTTTAAAATGCAAATCCAATTAGATTAATAGTAAATAGTTAACTGTAAGTAAATAAACAGAATTAATGATGGGCAAAAAATCTGCGGAAATCTGAAAAATCTGCGGAATTCTGCGCGCGCAAATTCCGTGTGGGCCTACCTATGAGTCAGCATAGTGGCAGATTCAAAAACAAGACTAACAGCCTATGCTAATGAGGGAGAGATCATCACCAATGAGAGGGGCTTTACCCCTCTGATGACACGTTCAAAGGGAGAATGTCAATCAAAGTGTTTCTGCAGGCTGTTTTTATCAAGTGTAATTATTCAAAAATAAAATGAATACATTTGTGCCGTTAGAAGCTGGTTATATTCACAGACTGTTGCCACACAACGGTGTTTAAACCCCATATAAAAGTGATTTTTGCATAATAGGTTTCGTTTAAAATTACTGTTTAGCTTGTTGATCTTTCAGAAATGAACATTATATAATATAATAAGCCATAATAAGCACCAGACACGTTTCTTTGTACCTTTGCCTTTTTATTTGATTTCCATATACTTTTTTTGCTTCAAAAGTTTATATTAACCTAGTAGATGATTGTTTTGGTTCACTTTATTGAGAAATTCTAATTGAAAAAACACTTCTGGATGCAGTACTGCTGAAAAAGTGGCGCTTATGCACTCTGTACATGTAATAATTGCTAATAAATTATAGAGATTTATTTTAAAAATCAATTTCACCATCAAAATTATATGAAAAATAAGAAATAATCGTAAAGTTCTTGTGTTGAATGATTTCAGTAAATGTTTTTGGTTGAGGAGATGATATAATAAAAGTACCAGCTCAATTATTATTAGCTGTCTTTTATGTGATGATGATGATGTTCAGGTTCCGGATCAAAGTCGGTTCCACTGCCGCGTTGTGTATGAGGACTCAGTGGCTGCTCCGCTGCGAGGGTCTCATGAGGTGGAGGAGAATGTGGGCATCTACCTGAAGGAAAACTACGAGCAGATCAGCGTCCCTGTGCCCGACTTCAGCAACACAGACCCTGCTGACATCATTCACGATTTCCACAGGGTAAATCCACGCTTAAAGGCGATTAGTTCATCCAAAAATGACAACTTATGGTTCATTTACCTTCAGGCCATTGAAGATCTAGGGGATTTTTTTTCTGCAGTAGAGCATTAAAGATCCCGTGAAGTGTTTTGAAATGTGTATTTTTTTTATTGAAATTTGATGTAATCTCAGCTGAAACATGAAGAGAGGGCGAGGCATACAGTAGCTCCTCCCCTTTTAATAAATAGCCAATAGTGTTTCGTTTACACCACAGCTCTGCCAGTGAAAGTGGTTGAGCTCAAGCGCATAAATTAAAAAGCAAATCAGAAGCATCTTGAAAGGGGCGGGGCATGTCAGACACTAGAGAGCATTTGATTGGCCAGAAGATTTGATAAAAAGCTGAAGTATGAGGTGATGTCAAAAATATTGTTGACCCATTTAAGCGAAACTGACAAACTGCAAGCTTTAGATGTTTATATATTCTAAATGTGAATTTTTGTCAGTTTTAGAGCACACACTAGTTTATAGATATCCTTAAAACTAACATACTGATACTAACATCTAAAAAACATTCTTTTAATAAATCTAAAGAAGAGTTTTAGCTGAATCCGTGGTCCTTAGTAATTCATATAATGCAAGTCAATGGTCACCTGTTTTTTGAGATTAAAAACAAACCCATACCAAGAAGTCCAAATCAAGCCCTACAGTATGTCCCCTATGGTCTTACGAAGCAAAGTGATTGGTCTGTGCAAGAAAATCAACATTTGCTACAAGGGAAGTATGCGCTAAAAGAAAGCGCCGCCCACTACACAATATTCGTTTCAGTTGGAATCACATCATAGATATATACATTAGATGTCGCCTACCCTACTGTTGTCTATTAGAAGGAATGCGTCAATAGAGCCGCCATTTTAGTACAGGGTAGCGCTCCTTTGAAATGAATGCAGGACCAAGGTGAAGTGGAGGCGTGTGGCCATTCAAAGCCAGAGAAATACACATACACACATACATCTTTGATCGGGAGTTTTCCCTGGTGGTCCGTGCAATTTGCCATTTTAAAAAATGCAAGTATTTTTTTTAAAGTACGAAATGTTATAATTTTACATCACTTTTCTACAATGATGAATGTGACCGCACGGGTATTCCTGACAAAGAGTAATTGTTTGTGTGCATGTAAATGCATTACCCTCCTTCCCTGTTTAACTTGATCTAATCCATGTCCTGAAACACACCACCTCTCCTGCTTTCACTTGACGGAGGGAGCATTTCGTTTGTAAATGAATCTCCGTTATAAATGTTCACTGAGCCGACAATAATACACGTTTCTGGCACTGCATCGTTGTCTTGTCATATTTCATAACATTGTTTGCTTATTTTATTCAACAAAACTAGCATAAACTTAGAATTTAGTGCGAGTTGGTGCTACTTTGCCTTATAGTCTCTGCAGTATTATCATCAATAACATTACTTGTTAAGCACAAAAGTTCATAACATACAAAATGAAATCTTACCTATGAAATGTGATGACTTTGTGCTTTGTTTTCTTTGTTTGCTCGTTACTATACCCTTGACAGCGCTAAAGTCCAGCATCTTCACATTTGCACACTTTCTTGACTAGTGCGGTTGAATGACTTTTGTCCTAGGAGCACTGTACCAATGTGGCGGCACTATTGACGAATGCTCAGGGTCCCTATGTGATATCTAATGTATATATCTATGGAATCACATTAACATACTGAAATAAAAGTCTCAGCAACTTCCGGTTCATGTCAACTCTACAGCCTGGGCAAACAGGTGAGACGAAAGGGAAGATACACGTTTCAGTCGTAATAGTTTTTACCTGTGATTGTCCAAGATGTGAAAACTGCTATAAATTACGCTCGGATGCATGACTCGGTCGCATCTGAATGAACACTCACGGAAACGTCGTCAAGAATTGTTTGCCCAGACTGTGGAATAAAGCTAATAATATCATAAATAACGATCAATTTCTTGCACATAATGTTCATTTTTTTTAATAAGACCTCATGTATCATCAGGAGCCACAGAAACTGATTTGCATATGTTTGTATGTGTTAAAAACAGGTAATCAAGTGCATTATACGTATTACCAAAGATCAATTACAAATGACCAATTACAAAAAAAATCTTCTTTAATATTCTTAAAAGGAAATGCTAAAGTACCAGGAGCTTTTAGAGAAGTGCTGGTAAGGGGGCTGAAAGACCCACTGTAAGCCAATAGAGGTGGGCTGTAGAGGGTTTACAGGGCATTCACTCTGTAAAGTCTTCAACCAACTAGGCCTAGCAGTAGCAGCTAAGTTGCAGAGAAAGCCAGAAGATGGCTATGGATAAAGAGGGCTGATCGGTGGGTGAAGGCTACTGGAACGCAAGCTGGGGTCTGATCAACCTCAGCTCGATCCTCTAGGCGAGGGTGTCTGATGTTAAAAGACCCAAAGCACCCGGTAACCCCAGGATACATCACTGACGATGCTTCCCAGTGCATCTAGATGATGTATCTTGCACACATACCGAAGAAAAAAAAAAGCCACCTACATCTTCAATGGCCTGAAGATGAGTAAATTAACTGTATATTTTACTTTTGGATGAACTATCCCTTTAAAAGCTAACATATTGTCACATGACTACATTATTACACACCCACTGACATTTTGTTATCTAAATTCTATGAATGTTTTTGGGTTTTAAGGGTCTGACAGCCTACCATGACATTGCCTTAGACAAGTGTTATGTCACTGAGCTCAACACCACCGTTGTAATGCCGCCTCGTAACCTTTGGGAGCTGCTCATTAACGTCAAGGTATTAATATTGTTTTAATATAATAGCAGTTGAAGTGTGAATTATATATTGATGAAGCCTTTCTATCTATTATTATTTTTTTTTACAGAAAGGGACTTACCTCCCCCAGACGTACATTATGCAGGAAGAGATGGTCGTGACTGGTCGTGTTAATAATATGCATCAGCTTGGAAGGTTTATTTACCGCCTGTGTAACGGTAAAGATACGTACAGGCTCCGTCGCCGCACTTCACGCCGCCGTAAGTTCATTTTTGTTTTATTATTTAGTGTTAATAATGTAGGGGACAATGGCTGATATGAATTAGTCAATATGTATTTTCAAAGTTGATATCTAGAGAGCATGAAATCATACAACCAAAACTAGCTTTCATTTTATATAGAATTTAAAAGGATATGTGACCCTGGACCACAAAAACGTACACTTGTCAGTTGGCAGTTCATTCCGCTGTGGCGACCCCTGATAAATAAGGGACTAAGCTGAAGGAAATTTAATAAATGAATGAATCTGTAATGCAGAATTGATATTTTAGAAACTCTTCTATTTCTACAACATTTCGGCAAAAGCAAAAACTACAAAAGCAATGGTCACCTCAGAAACAGATTATGTGCTTTATTCAGTGTTAAATGCTATCAATGTGGGTTTGAACACCACTTTGTGACATTAATGTCCAAACTGTACAGAATTATGCATGTCAGTCAGTAGTTGGAGCTAAAAGTTTGAGATTTCAAGCTTCTAAAGCTCTAAAAGTTGGCTATTTTTAGTTGACCTGTACACCATCAATCTCAGTGGTTAATTGGCCAATTGTAACTGTGAATTCAATTTGGCAATACTCTTGTTTGCCGCTCTAATTTCTTCATCTTCTTGATTGGAGGAAACTGTGATCCAGTGTAGCTTCACAGCTGCCATACAAATCTGATTGACGTGCAGCATAATAGCTTATTGCGGATAATTAGCGGAATAACACCCACTGTATGGCTTCCTGCATCATGCAATCTACTTCTCCCTGGTTCCTGACGCTCTGAAGCTTTTTTAGCGAAATTATAGTGGGATAATATCTATGACGACCATAAACTTTTGGGGAAATTGAGGCGATTTTGTTGAGGCAGGACAGAATCAGAATGAACTTTTTTGTATGTGTGCACTGGTTTTCAGGGGCTCATGGTATATACATACAAACAAACATACATACATACATACATACATGTCAACACAAGAAGACAGAAGGACATTTAAATAAATGGAAATTAAAGTAAAAAAAAAAGTTATGAAGTTTTATATATGCATCTATATGGTTTGTTGAATTTTAACTGCAAATACACTGGAAAAAAAAAGGACTCATCAGATTTACCAAATTTTTTTTAAAGGTAAGTGGTTGCAAACTATTTATATGGGATGAATTTAAACAAACAAGTTAAGTTGAACATTACTAAATTTAATTTGTTTGTTTTAATTCAGCCCATATAAATCGTTTGCAACCACTTACCTTTAAAAAAATTAGTTAATCCAATAAATATATATTTTTTAGTGTAAGAAATAAAAATATTCATATAAAAGTATTTACAATGAAGCGGCTTTATTGGTCACAAAAATCATAAAAAGTGTTTATGATAGGAATAAGCTGTTATAGATATATTATAATATTTTTTGGGTGACGTGGTGGCGCAGTGGGTAGCACGTTCGCCTCACAGCAATAAGGTCATATTGCGTCTTTGATAGTTCACACTGATTGTTACTCACGTGAACGAGCACTGATTTGCCTGTGATTTCAGGCATTTGTCTGCGATTTCTCAAAACCTGTCTGCGAGTCAAAATCTAAGCTAAAATCTAAACTCGGCATTAGGGTGTACTTTTGTTCCTTTGAGGTTCACTTTTGTACCTCTAATGCAGGGGTGTTCAAACTTGGTTCTGGAGGGCCGGTGTCCTGCAGATTTTTGCTCCAACTTGCCTCAACACACTAGGATGTTTCTAGAAAGCCTAGTAAGAGCTTGATTATCTAGCCCAGGTGTGTCAGAGTGGGGTTGGAAGTAAACTTTGCAGGACACCAGCCCTCCAAGACCAAGTTCGGACACCCCTGCTCTAATGTATCTATGAGGTACACAGTTGTACTTTTTAGGTATTAATTTGTACCTTTAAGGACCTGTTAGGAACAAAAATTTTGAAAAGGTATCGCCTCAGTGACAGATTTTGTACCTTTATTTCTGAGAGTGTATCCTAACAAACCAAACATCATTAGAAAGAGTATTTATCTAGTGTAATCTGGTCTGGACTGGTCTAATCTTTTGCAATATTGCAATACTTTGTGATATTTGTGAAATTTGCAAACAATTTCAGACTGAAAAGCAATTTGTATCCATTGTTTATACACATTATTTCTGTGTTTTTCCAGGTATCAGCAAGCGAGATGCGCAGAACTGTCACCGAATCCGCCACTTCGAGAACACATTCGTGGTGGAGACGGTGATTTGCGAGACTCCATAGGCTGTTCGTCTCTTTGTTCCGCCCATTTCCGATGAGATCATCTCTGCTGATCTCGGTAGCCACACCCCTTTGAAAATCACACACTTTACCTCTGATCCTTAATGTCTGTAGCCCGTCACTCTCTATCTTTTTGTACTTCTCTCTCTCCATACACACAGTAATTCATGAGAGCCTTCTCTTGAAAGATATCCGATGAGTCTGTTCCTGTTTATTCGCAATAATAAGCATTTCAAAAAAATGTAAAAGTAGCATCTGAAATCTGAGAAGATTACATGGGCATTAAGCTGCACAATGCCTGCATGTGTGATTGGCTGTTTGTGCTCCATCAAAACTGCTCTTGGCTCTCTTATATAAAGATATTTGTGTGTTTATTTTAGGTATATTCTGCTAAATCATAGATAGCTATGCACTGAATTGGAAAACACTAGGCATAAATGCTAATAGAAGGCATATAACCCCTAGCATATATATAAAAACCCATTTATTGCTCTCTTATTTAAAGGCACACTATTATAAATGAAGATTTCAAGTGCTTGCACAAAACCTATAGAGATATTTTGCTTTAAATGTCATATAATAGCGGCGGCATGGTGGCTCAGTGGTTAGCACTGTCACCTTATACCAAGAAGGTCGCTGGTTCCAGTCCCAACTGGGCCAGTTGGTATTTCTGTGGGGAGTTTCCATGTTCTCCCCATGTTGGCGTGGGTTTCCTCCGGGTGCTCCGGTATCCCCCACAGTCCAAAGACATGCGCTATAGGTGGATTGGATGAACTAATTTAGCCGTAGTGTATGTGTGTGTTTTCCAGTACTGGGTTGCAGCTGGAAGGGTATTCGCTGTGTAAAACATGCTGGAATAGTTGGTGGTTCATTCCGCTGTGGCGACCCTTAATAAATAAGGGACTAAGCTGAAGGAAAATGAATGAATGTCATATAATAAATGTTAAAGAATCACCACACATCTAGATAAGTAGAGACTTTGAGCAGTTTGCCCTCTGTTTTGTATTCTTAAAGGGATAGTTTACCCAAAAATGAAAATTACCCTTAAAATGTACTCTCCCTCGTGTGGTTTTTAAACCTTTATGGGTTTCTTTCATCTGTTGAACGCAGATTGAGATATTTTGAAGAATGATATTTGATGGTATCCATTGACTCGCGTAGTAGGACAAAAATACTGACGAAATCAACCAACATTCTTCAAAATATCTCCTTTTGTGTTCAACAGATGAAAGAAACTCAGATAGGTTTGGAACAAGTGAAGGGTGAATAAACATCACTGATCACAGACATTTCATTTTGGGGTGAACTGTCCTTTTAAGCACAATATCAGCTTTTCGTTGGTGTGTCACGACTTCCTAACATCCCAGTGCTACATCCAAAAAAAGAAAAGAAAAGATCACAGCCATTATTACATTTATAACGTGTTCGTTTTCTACGTATCTCAGTAATCCAGTAACCAAATGTCACTTTAGCGCTTCTACTCTTCTACACTTCCTGTGCCACTTCCTCTTTTCTTCTTTCTCTCTGCATGCCCTTCAGAACACACTCATCGTTGGAGTATTTTCTTATAATATGAGCGAAGCCTTAGGCCAGATTCGTGCTCTGGACTAATGTATACAATCTCACAAGCTCTTTGTGTTTATGTGTGTGTGCTGAAATTTAAATCTTGTTTAGTTGAGTGAAGCAAATGTGTAAATAAACCAATAACACCTACATTTATCGTCACTATTGTTGCATGTTTATGGAGTTACAACACACTGACAGCATGGGCAAACCCCTGTTTTCAATGAAAGTAACTGCGCAACTATGACAATTGCAGTTTATGTTGCATAACCACAATAGAAGAAAGGGATACATTGTAGCTCATTTTCACGAAACATCAGCAGGGAAACTTCCACATGGAGGAAGCGTGTAGTATCAGACCACTTGTACTCTTCCAAATCATGAGAAAGGGGAAATAAAAACAAGTGCTTGAGCTTCCTGTCGACGCACTTTATTTGAGGTATTCTCATGCATATCTCAAAATAATCTTGCATCATCTCGTGCCCCTGCAATTGATAATCTATGATCTTGTCCAAACTTCCTTTTAAAACTTCGTCATTGAACCCACCCTTCCTCAGCTCGATTGGTTGCATGTTAGATTACAAGATTGTTCATATTGATAAATCGGAGTACGTCAACGTACGTTGATGACTCAAAACGTTTTGATCAGTCACAGGTGAAGCAAATGTCATTTTATAATATAAACAAACAGTCAGTTCTTGTAATGAAGGCAGGGTGGCTTATTGGTTAGCACTATTGCTTTACATCAAGAAGGTCGCTGGTTTGAGTCCCGGTTGGGCCAGGAACCATTTTTGTGTGTAGTTTGCATGTTCATGGGTTTCCTATGGGTGCTCCAGTTTTCCCCACAGTACAAAGACATGCGAATTAGATGAACTAATTTGGGTGTGTGTCAATGAGAGAGTGTGTGGGTGTTTCCCAGCACTGGAGGTAGATGAGTTAGTGCTGGGTTGTGGCTGGAAGGGTATTCGCCACATAAAAAAATATATATGTCAAGAGTAATTGGTGGTTCATTCTGTTGTGGTGACCCCTGATGAATCCAACACAGGCTCATTGTGAAAACCTACCCGGGTATACATTTCTGGAGAGCATGAATTATGTATACAGAGCTACATATGACTTCATTTTGTCTTTAAAACGATTGCTATGGGGCGGTATGATGCCGCCGACGGCTTCATCGCTACCAGATGACCGCTTCCCTCCATGTGGACGGCATTTCCGCTGTTACCACTTTGCCCAGTAGCTCACTGCATATGACGGCGGACTTGAGATGCAGATAGGAGTTGACCACGATGACGGGGTTTGAATCTGACGAAGAACGGTTTCAGAAAGCAGGTAGAACAAAACCAAAAGGCAAAAAATAAAATAACATAACAGGGTGAGAACATGCTAAAATCCGAAAATGTGGGGTTTAGGGAAGGCTATGGGCGGGTCAATCGGTGCTTTTGAAAACACTATGGGTAGGGTTTAGGGATGGGCGAGGGTGAGGGTATCGGTTGGTCAGTCGAAAGTGGATTTACGCAAGAACAGCAGGCGCAAATGGCACTCGCGAGAGAAATTTGAGATCTGAAAAAGTGTACACAGCGGCCTCTGGTGGCGCCAAAACAAACTGCAAAAATTTGTACCTCCTCGCATGTATTTATGCGCTCTCCAGAAATGTATATAGGAGTACATATCGATAATGAGACTGGGTTGCATGAATCAAAGACTAAGCGGAAGAAAAGTGAGGCCCTGTCCACACAAAGCTTTTTTAAAACCACACTTTTTTTTTACACACGTTTTTTTTTACACAGTTTCACGGTTTGTCTTCATGAAAATGCAGTGTCAGGTGACTAAAACTGAAACTTTCTAAAAACTCTGGCCAGGGTGAAGATTTTCAAAAACTCTCTGAGTACAGTGTGGTCATGTGGACACTGCAACCAGAGTCTTTGCCTCATGACGTCAGCGTGTGTGCTGTTTTCTTCTTTCTGATTGGCTAACACGGCAGGGTTCACAACAAACTTGGAAGACACAAATGAGGCAAAATTCTGCACATTCCTGGCAAATGCATTGCATATTATGTGTTGTCCGCCTGTGGGATGGTAATCTACCTCTGTTCTCACGTTTGCATTGATTTGTATGCGATTTACTCACGCAAATACTTAATTCCACGTTTGGTTTGAACTCAACATTAAAATGTCATTATCGCCGCCTGTTGGTTCGCCGTGCGCTTAACATGCATCACAGTGCGTTTTTGCATTGTTATGTGGTTGGAGATTTTTTCAATGAAAGCAGGGAAAACCCTGTTTATAAAAATACCAACACAATCTCACAGCATTTTGTAGCTTTTTGATGTAGTGGCTGATTCCTATGAATTCGTGCAATCTCATTCATACAGTTATTACGATTTGCTCATCCCCCAATTATGTTTGGGTTTGAGGTGAGGTTGGATGCCACGGCTTCTTTTTAAAATCGAACATTTTTTGTACGACTAAACTCGTACAAATTCAAATGAATTACCAATAAACTGACTAAACGGAAAATACTTACATTTCCTCATGAGATCAGGCTGAAAAATACCCATGCATGTGTGAACATAGCCTGAGTGAGTTAGTGAATTCTTGTAACCACATAGTATGGATAATACTTTGAGGAACCATTTGACAAGGGCCAACGGCTTGGGCAAAATGCTGGTTAAGATATTTCTGAAATACTAGGTTCACTTCTGTGTTGCTCCTGGGTCAGAAGAAGGACAAACCACAAACCGACAACAAGGTGGAGGGAACTCAATGCCAACTGAAACACACTACAAAGCCAATCCCATTGGGTTCAAGACACAACATTTATATTGGAATTATTGGACAGATTCAAATACAGTTTTCATCCAACTGCGATAACCATTCTTAATGCTGCTAAAACAGTAGACTCAAGGCAATATGTAGGTCATGTTTTATGTGTGTCTGAGCACATGTACTTCTGTCTTAGATAATATTTATTCTTATATCATTTGTTTTAATTATTTTGGTCACTTTTTTATAGACAAAATGATTGTTGTACTGACTAGAGAACACTTTTAAAATTTCATTGTGACGATATAAGATCTATTCTGTTGAATGAATGCGTCACAACACACAGAGTTTCACACAAGGCTGCTTATGGCATTACCTTGTTCACCATCGAAAAATGCTCAGAACAGTGGAACAAAGTCATCTAGTCCAATGAGTCTCCTTTTCTTATGTCATGTGTAGGCCCACACGGAATCTGTGCGCGCAGAATTCCGCAGATTTTCAGCAGAATTTCGCAGATTTCCGTAGATTTTTAGACCATCATTATTTCTGTTTATTTACTTGAGTAAATGTGTGTAAATCTGTATTTATTCAGTTTTTAAATTACACATATTTCACATATTAAGGTTTTAGTTATAAGACTCCCGAAATAATTCCGCAGAAATCCGCAGATTTTTACCAACATTCTCCACAGAAATTGCAAAAAACGTCCGCAGATTCCATCTGGCCCTAGTCATGTGGAAGCCCTTGTACAGTAAAAGTGCTTTTCGACTGCATGGTAAGGAGTCATTTGGTTTGGTTCAGTACAACTCACTTTTGAGGGTTCAGTACAGCTCACTACTATGTTCCATACATATACCTGGTACATTTTTAATATTACAATTAATACTACCAAACTATTATCAAAACGTGATGCGTACACACACAGCTGATCACTGATTAATCTGAGAGAATAGTCACAACCAGTGTTATTGAATTAGCTACTCAAGACTCCTAAGCCACTATATTGATATAGTCAGCAGAAGCCACTTCACATGAATAAACCAGTTTTTAACCACACCAAGAAAAGTGGACATACCCTCGACCCATCATTTTTGCCTGAGGGAGCGGGTCTGCTTCATATGTACACTCCAGCACCTATATGTCCCACAATGCAATGTGACAGTGACGTCAGTGAATTGCATTTGTAGTATATACTATAGTAGTATCCAATTGCACAAGGTTTTAGGGCACTCTATTTAAACCAGAGGTCTCCAAACTCAGTCCTGGAAAGCTGATGTCCTGCAGATTTTAGCTCCAACTTGCCTTAACACGCCTGCAAGGATGTTTCTAGAAGGCCTAGTAAGAGCTTGATTAGCTAGCCCAGGTGTGTCTGAATGGGCTTGAAACTAAACTTTGCAGGACACCAGCCCTCCAAGAATAAGTTTTGGACACCCCTGATTTAAACCCATTCAGATGTTTTGCCAGTAGTAGTTTTTTTGGTGCATAAAAGTTTTCTTGGAGCTTCATATACAAGTTGAGCCACTGAAGTCCCGTCGTAAAAATGATTTGTCACAGCTTTTGACTCTTTTTTTTTTTTGGAGTTTGAACATTTCAAGACTCTCAGATTTCATCTAAAATATCTTCATTCGCATCTTAAAGATGCACACGATGGCTCAGTGGTTAGCACTGTCGCATCACTGCAAGAACGTTGCTGGTTCAAGTCCTGGCTGGGCCAGTTGCCGTTTCTGCATGGAGTTTGCATGTTCTCACCATGTTGGCGTGAGTTTTCTCCGCGTGCTCCGGTTTCCCCCACAGTCCAAAGACATGCGCTATAGGTGAATTGAATGAACTAAATTGACCGTAGTGTATGAGTATGTGTGAATGTAGTGTGTATGGGTGTTTCCCAGTACTGGGTTGCGGCTGGAAGGGCATTTGCTGCATAAAACATATGCTGGAATAGTTGCCGGTTCATTCCGCTGTGGTGACCTCTGATAAATAAGGAACTAAGCTTAAGGAAAATGAATGAATGAATGAATGAATGAATGATGAACAAAAGTATTAGATAATTGTAACAACATGAGTGATTATTAAGATAATTTCCATTTTAACTACACCCAGCTCTTTAAATAAATGTAGTTTTTGGCTTATCTGTTGTGATTGGTCAACAGATTACAGGATGTGTCAGAAACCAAACAACCACTGCCATATCTGAATTTCAGCTCTTCCTCTACACTTCTAAAAATCACTTTTAACACTTAAACCCGGTTGTGAGTTCAAATGCAGGAAACTGCTTCTTAATATGCCACCAACATTAACTTAACTCCTCCAGACCTACACTGATCTCGGGTTGAAGTGGATGTTGTTCATAGCCAGCCAATAAATTAAACATATGCAAATTAGTTACAATCCTGAACCCCTACTTTCTTTAAATAACCAATAACTACATAAAGAATGACCCAGTGAGTTGGTTCTAGCACTGAATCAGTTCATTTTTGTACACAAATCATTCAATTGCCCTGGTAAATGATATCTACTGGTCTATTAAAAAGAAGTGTCTCATTATAAACTGTTATTATATGAATAAGAGCTTTGTGCAGACTCTTCAAACTTCAGATATTTACATGTTTTTGCATATGCAAATTGTTTCTTTAAGCAGTTTTTAATAGGGTAAATTTGTAGGCTTTTAAAGTGGGTAAACTAGAAACTTCTGAAGGAAAGAAAGACATTTAAAGTGTTTCCTACCTCTTTTTCCAAGCATGTAATGATTCATTGAAGCTATTTTTATCACTGATAAAATATGATTGCAAAGCATTTCCAAACACTGAATAGTTACCAATCCTGCAGTTTTATGCACCAGCGGTGTAAGTTTACAAAATCTAAACACTGTTTATAGAGCAAATTCTTGACAGTCAACTCATGCTTGAGACTAAGCATTCACCGAAAGTAGGTTTATTAGGATTAAATACTTTAGCTACAACAACACTCTTGCTTTTAGTCCATCGAAAACTGGTTAAAATCGCATGGGGCCATCATTACTGCTGTTTATTCACAAACATATTAAAAGCTAATCTGTATTTCGATATTTACTTATTTACCACAAAGTGCACAGGATGTCAAAGAGAGAAAAAAAATTACGCAACTTGAAACTGACACCTGCAAGGCACTCGACTGACAAATTACAATCTATTAGCCGTAAATGTTTAAACATTTTATTGATGTTTAATGCAACTTTAGTTTACATAATCAAAGCGGAATTTATTAAGAAGTCCAAATCATGTTGATTTCACATTGAACAAAAGTATAAAGTACATTTATTACAATGATTTATTTTAAACTTTAAGACAAAATAACTTGCCCACATTAACTATCTAAGAGGTCTTTAACACCACCAATGCATTAAGCATAGAAAATCAAAGCTTCTGACATAAAACATTCATGAGAGCACAATATAGTTCACATACACTCTTATCAACATATTGAAGTGCACATAGATCCCAAACACTGCGCCAGTATCTATTTCCATAGCTGTGACTTGAAGTGATGCACACACAGAGTTGTGAGAATGTGTTGCATTTTAAAAGGCTGAGGTTACACTAAAACAGAATCTCACCTCAAGACAAAAGTTAATGCAGGATGTGGAAGGTTTTTATTAAGGCGTAAATTCAATGTGGTTCACAAGCCGTCATTATTAAAAAATAATAATAAATTTAATTAAAAATGTTTTATGAATTATTATGAAGACTTTTCATCACATTCTGAATGCAATACTGATCTTTGAAACGCTTCACACCAGAAAAGACTCAAATTTATGCTATGACACAAGTAAAAGTACAGATGAAAGATCAGATTTGTTTTCTGAATGTCTTTTTTATTTATTTAATTTCCGGAATCATAGGGAACGTTGCTTTTAAATACTCTGAATCAATTAGAATTAGTTATTTATCAAGCGTTAGACTGAATTTCCATATTAACATTAAACATATCTCAAGCATATTAGTTAATTGAAACAATTGCATAGGTTAAAGCAGGTAGAAATAGCTGAGACTATTGCAGATTATCACTTTATACAGTATAAAATATTATCACAAATGCAAAAATAATTTTTGAAAATTTTTTTAATAGTTTTGAAAACATTATTAAAGACCTTGTCTTAGCCAATCCCTGTTGAATTAACAGAAATGTTTTGAACAGAAGGCAATACATTTCACATTCTGTAAATGCAAGTGTGACTTAACCCTCCAATGCATCAGACAATGAATTTTGACTGAAATGTTTATTATTATTATTATTATTATTATTATTATTATTATTAATTTCTGAATGATACAAACTTAAGATTCATGATCAAAAAATACAGAAATGAAAACAAACGGGAATCTAATTTAATCTAGCAAAAAATGAGTCGTATACCAGTTTTTTTCTTATGATACCCACAAATTTGTCTTTTTAAGAACAGATTTATGCCTCTTCTCATAATTGTAGAGTTAAACTGTATTTCACCAATTTAAACTACAACCATATATAATGTATAAACATCTTAATATGCATACATTCAGATATAGTACATTCATTTACAAATATAGCACATTCACTTTTATATTCTGTCAAAAGGTTCAAGTGTACAAATACCGTGTAACTCCTTTCACTTTGAATTGAGGTAAAGTTGGTTTTATATTCACACATTCAGAAATTCTCCTTAACCCTATAAAGCCGCACGTATAATTTTTGATACACGAGTTTCTAAGACCTATATACTATCAACCTGATCAATACTTTGTTGAAAAACCTGTTGTACACTCTCAGAAATAAAGGTACAGGAGCTGTCACTGGGGTGGTATCTTTTCAAAAGGAACACATTTGTACTTCAAGGGTCCATATTGGTACCTCAAAAGTATATAGTAGCACATAAAAAATTTAAGAGGAACATTTTTGTACTTTTAAGGTACCCTTGAGGTAATAACATGGACCTTTTAAGTACAAATTTGTACCTTTTAAAAAGGTACCACCCCAGTGACAGCTTGAGTACTTTTATTTCTGAGAGTGTATATGATTTGATATACAACAGGTATATCAGGTAACAAGTAAAAACAAAAAGAAAACTGCCTGAAATGTTCTCTGTTGTCAAAAAGTTAAGGGCAAAATAGTTTTTTTGTTATTAAAATTAACATTGTTGTGAGCAAAAAGTTGCACAGATGCCTGAGTTACTAAATGTGATGCAAAATAAATATGAAAAAATGTATATGGCAAGTTTGCTAGATGGTTTAATAAACATCTCTCTGCCTATAAACTATTTTCTGCCTATTTTGTAATAATTCAGGTCTTACAGTGTTAATAATATAATTTCAGAAAAGTATTTTTTGCTAATTCTAAATAGTGAAATCATATTAGCAGCCAATGACTATCAAAGCACATTTGTTCACAGTCAAATAAATAGTGTTAATGTTGTTTTGAAGCCATACTTGCATGTGATTTCAGACCAATATTTAAAGTAGCATGCTAAACAATATAGAGAGCATGTCACAAGTTGTCACTGAACGAATGTGCGAATTTAAAACCAACTTTACCTCAATCATATTCAAACGCTAATGCATCAAGAAACATCTGTGGTAAACCATATGAGTAAATTGAGCATTATTCTGAGAAACTGGGGGTTACTCGTACTATAACCGTTCTCTCGTAAAACCCGTGTGAGGCAAGTCAAAGAAAAACTATATAAAGACTATATGTTTATGACTATACGAGAGCGAACGGAACTTTCCTTCTGGAACGTTTAAGAAACATTTTCCTCCCCCTCAGAGGTCTAGCCGGTCCTTTGTCCCCTTAGGAGCTCCGTAGAAACTGTAATGTTTCGTGTACCCTCAGTATTTCCAGCTGGTCAAGACCTATCCATGGATCTGCTGAGGGAATAAGTTCCAGCGTCAGTCTGTTTTTTGCCCTTGTCCTGCCAGAATGAGTCCAGGGAGAAATAGTAGATGAGCGGATCCAGGCAGCAGTTGACACTCGCCAGGCAGATCAGCGACCGTAAAACCTTCCTGTCAGAATCATCTTTATTGTACGCCAAGAGTTGTAAAGTAAACGGCAAGAAAAACACAGTAAACACCACCATGTTCACTAGAAAAATCAGCACCACGTTCATTTTGTTGTTGACTTTGGTCGCGTCGGCGTTTGGTCGCCTCTGGAGCACGACTATGACCACGACCGTGGAGACGACATTGACCACCAGAAGTATTAATAAAAATAACGCTTGTAAAATCGAAGGAGTTTGAGAGGCATTTTGCACCTGGAACTCAAAACACGGCATACGGGCACAGTTTTTCAGGGAGCCGTGGATTTTTAAAATCTCAGGGATGGAAAGTATGGTGATGAAGATCCAGACGAGCGCGCAAGACTTCAGGGCGCACGCGGAGGTGCGCAGAGACCGGGAGCGCAGCGGGAAGACCAGCGCGACCATGCGGTCCAGGCTGATTAAAGTGATGAAGATGGAGCTCGTCCTGATGTTGATGCGGAACAGCATGATGGCACCGGCGCACGAGATCGCGCCAAACGGCCACTGGAGAGTTGCGTAAAAGTAGACGCGCAGCGGCAGGGAGAACGCGAGCAGCAGGTCGGACGCGGCAAGGTTGACCATCAGCACTGCGCACGGGGACCGGAGCCCATGACTGCGCAGGAGGATCCACAAGGACACCGTGTTGAGCGGCAGACCGATGACCAGAACCAGTCCATACACGACAGCCGACGCCACAAAGCGGGCCGAAGGTTCCAGTTGGTCAGTAATGCATGTGTTAGTGAAGTTTTGAATCATTTCTCACAACAAACGAATCGACGTACGAAATCAGAAATCCGTTTACAAACGTCTTCTGAGTGGATTGGAAGGTTTTCCGGGCGTGAAGTGAGTCAACTGAAGAGGAAGCATGTTGTTGATAAAGGTGAAGGGGTTTCTCCGCCTCTTTAGGGGAGCTTGCTCTTTTTCTTGAGCTGGGTTTATTTTTGTAATGTCAAAGTTTGTGAAATGTCTTGGCTTTAGAAAGTTTCCCACTTTGTCAATTACACATTTCCTTAACCTCGTTTTGACCTTTTGAGCACGTTGTCAGACTAAAGCTTAAAATGTCACGTGGAAATCTGCCATATTCACCATGCGCTACAATAAAAATGTATTAATGTTTGCTGCTTATTTAAACTACTCATTTAAAATGAGCAGAAACAACACAATTCTTGACATATCTTTGGGACGAGTTACTTTTTTATGTTCAATCAACTTAAATTTGTTAAATTTGTAAAGTTAATCTATTTGTGATGGTACAACATAAATGAATTGTGTGGAACTTTAAGTGTATATAAGTTAGATTTTAATAGAGGGAATTAGGAAGCGCATAACAATTCATACAACATGCCAAGATGTAAAAAATGACATAAAATTTCAAACCAACAAGCATAAACAATCGTTTAGACAAGTCTCATTCACTTTTTTTTCATTGACACATTGCTTTTTGCCTTAAACTGTACTACACTGTAAAAATGATTGTGCCAATTAGTTATGGCAACCTAATATTTTGAGTTAAATTATCTGGAATTAATGTTGACAATATCAAAGTTTTACTTGGCTGAACTTATGGGACCTAAAAGAGTCAGCTGAACTT
>CAIGQZ010000379.1:24130834-24157718 GCA_903798205.1 Danio tinwini
CTACAGCACAAACACTCATCATTTATAATAGTTCTTGTTTTATAGCACTTCTTGGTGTAAGTAGCAAGTATACACATTAAGTATGCACATAATTATACGTATAATTCCCATTTATCTGGTGCACAACCAACACATTTTCACTCAGAGTTCAGATCTGACATTAAAAGCTTGAAATGAAATGTAGCATTCTGTCACACTGACTTCCCTGCTATAAAACAAGTCACTCCCCTGTTAATTTGCTTCAGAAGCAGGAACCTTTGACATACTTCAACTCGATTCTATGGTAGGATCACAGAGTTAATAATTGCTTGAACTTGAACACAGTTACTGAACCATCACTGTGACCTATAAACCTCTAAGTAGGCTGACCAGCTTTCTTTACCATAATAGAAAGACTGGAAGTAAAAGACTGACCTCTAGTGGTGATTAGAGGAATATGACAGTTCATAAAATCGAGATGCTCTGGTACTGTCCCTGATTAAAGAGGACCTATTATGCAAAAATCACCTTAATAAGTGGTTTAAACACAGATGTGTGGCAACAGTGTGTGAATATAGCCAGCCTATAATGGTAAAAATTAATTACTTGTGTTTTTTTATAATCACGCTTGATAAAAACAACTTTGATTGACGTTCTTCTTTTTACATGTCATCAGAGGGGGAAAGCTGCGCCCATTAGTGACGATCTCACGGAGATGCATGCGTCTGTAGCTCCGCCTTCTGGCTGGGAGCGCAATCTCATTTGAATTTAAAGCAACAGTCATCAAAACCACACAATTTGCATTAAAGCTTAAGGGTGTGCTCACACTATGCTATCCGAACTGTGCACAGGCCCGTTTCCCGGATCGTTTGAGAAGTCTGAGAGCTCTGAATCGGGCTCAGGCACGGTTCACTTGGGCGGCCCTGGCCTGGTTGGAAAAGGTGGGCCTGAGCGCAGTTCACTTGGGCTGTGAGTGTGAGTGCAAGCGTGCCTGAGCCCGAAACTGAAAGCGAGACGTGACTTTTAAGGGACTGTTTCATATGAATTAGTTAATCATTCTCACTGTTCAATAAACGCAAACTGTCGTAGTTTATTAAAGACACAAACCCCTCACTGCACCACAGCTGCCCCTTCAGCAAACCTTCTAATTCCTGCAGCACGAGGACTTTATGATTGTTTATGAGCGTGAAAAGTGGCTGATCTGTTCGTTGAAATATTAGACTGCGTGTCACCGCATATCAAACGACTTAAACGATATAACTGAATGTAATGTGAGTGCGGGCCGTCGGGGGAGACGGGATGGGGGACAAGCGTGCCTTGGCCCGGTTCAAGGCAACTGTACATAGTGTGAGTACGGCCTAAAAGGGGCAGTTTCAAAGAGTTATAAGACATTATTTGTGGGGTATTTTGAGCTGGAACGTCACATACACACTCATGGGACATCAGAGACTTATTTTACATAGTGAAAAAATGGGCATAATAGATCCCCTTTAAATAATTTAAAAATAAATGATATTTCGCATGTAAATGTACAAAATGTACTATAACATTAGATTTTGTTCTTCTAGTTCTCATTACCGCAGTGCATATTTTCATAATTGTAAATTTTTGCATTGTTTATTCTGTAGCAATTGTTTTATTTTAATAACTATTCTGTATTATAAATATGCTGTATGTTTTATTTTTACATTAACCCAGATTTGTAAAGGCAGTTTATATAAAATAAATGCTTTATATATATATATATATATATAAATACTTTTATTTTTCTAATTATTAGTAGTTTCAGTGCTACAGAAATGTAAATTAGATTCATTTAACATTATAGTCATGAAAACTGATGCTAAATGTTTTGTTTTGTGTGATTTGTGGTAAAATTCCAGAAAGGTGGTTTATTCCAGAGGTGTATAAAGAGAGGTGTATTTATAAAGAGAGGTGTATTCCAGAAAGCAAGTTTAACCCTGAACCTGTTTACTCGAGGTATGTCAGTCCCAAAACTGCTCCTGGAGTCACAATTACATAACATTTACACACCAACAAGTTGTTCCAAATCCTTTCTTCTGTTTAATACAAAATATTATTTTAAGAAACTTCATAACCCAATAGTTTATGGTACCCGCTAATTTCCAAAATAGGAAAATAAATAAAGGGAGTCAATGGATGTCATCCAATGTCTGGTTAGCCAAAAAGCAGCATGCTACACTTCTTCTTTCTTCTTATAAGTTACCATAGCACAGCATTTCTCAATCCTGGTTCTCACGCCTCACCGATCTGCATATATTGCATGTCTCTCTTATTTAAACACACCTGATTTAGATAACCAGCATGTAAGAAGAGCTCCATGCATAAACTTTGTTAAGATTGACTCGCCCTCATTGTGTCACTTTCTTTAGTTTCACATTGGAACGTTCATTCTTAGATGAACACAATTTCATTTTCTGCAGCGTCTTCTTGCTAGAGAAACGTGAAGTGTGTCATAATATACCTTGGTAAATAAATACAATACAGTTGAAGTCAAAATGATTCGCCCTCTTGTAAATGTCTTTTTTTATTATTATTATTTCCCAAATGATGTTAAACAGAGCAAGGAATTTTTCACAGTATTTCCTATAATATTTTTTCTTCTGGAGAAAGTCTAATTTGTTTTATTTCGGCTAGAATAAAAGCAGTTTTTTATGTTTTTAAACCATTTTAAGGTCAGCCCCCTTAAGCAATATTTGTTTTCAATATTGTCCACAGATCCACTATTATACAATGACCTGCCTAATTACTCTAACTTGCCTAATTAACCTAGTTAAGCCTTTAAATTGCACTTTAGGCTGAGTACTAGTATTATGAAAAATATCTAGTCAAATATCATTATGACTAAGATATAGAAATCATTTATTATAAATAAGTTTAGAGCTCTGCACGGGCCTTAAATCTAAGCCCAAGTCTGGCCCTGGCCTGAGACACACAGGCTTGTAGCCCTTCCCTTGTTCAACAGCTTATCAAAAGTTTTGGCCCGAGTCCGACCTGAAGCCCATCTTCTTTTCCACCAAACAGCTTATACTGTTACAGTCATTAAAACAGACCAGATTTGTATTTAATAGAAAGTTGATGTTTTTTAGTTATTAGTCAGAATTATGAGCCCCCCTAAATTATTATTACCCCCGTTTGTTTTCTTCCCCAATTTCTGTTTAACGGAGAGAAGATTTTTTCATCACATTTCTAAGCATTCATTAATTTTCTTTTCGGCTTAGTCTCTTTATTAATCTGGGGTCGCCACAGCGGAATGAACCACCAACTTATCCTGCACATTTTTACACATCGCCTGCCCTTCCAGCCACAACCCATCTCTGGGAAACATCCACACACTCATTCACACTCATACACTACGGGCAATTTAGCCTACCCAATTCACCTGTACTGCATGTCTTTGGACTGTGGGGGAAACCGGAGCACCCGGAGGAAACTCACGCGAACGCAGGGAGAACATGCAAACTCCACACAGAAACACCAACTGACCCAGCCGAGGCTCGAACCAGCAACCTTCTTGCTGTGAAGCGAGAGCACTACCTACTGTTCCACTGCGTCCCCCATTTCTAAGCATAGTAGTTTTAATAACTCATCTCTAATAACTGATTTATTTTATCTTTGACATGATGACAGTAAATAATATTTGACTATATATTTTTCAAGACACTTCTATACAGCTTAAAGTGACATTTAAAGGCTTAACTAGGTTAATTAGGTTAACTAGGCAGGTTAGGGTAATTAGGCAAGTTATTGTATAACGATGTTTTTTTCTGTAGACTATCAAAAAAAAACTGCCTAAAGGGGCTAATAATTTTGACTTTAAAATGGCTTTAAAAAATTAAAAACTTTTATTCTAGCCGAAATAAAACAAATAAGACTTTCTCCAGAAGAATAAATATTATCAGACATACTGTGAAAAACTCCTTGCTCTGTTAAACATCATTTAGGAAATATTTAAAAAAGAAAAAAAAAATCAAAGGGGGGCTAATAATTCTGACTTCAACTGTGTATATAGAGATCGTTATTAAATATATAATTCATTATTATATAATTTAGAGAATTATTTGGAGTTTTTTCTTGTTTTTTTAAATGTAAGATTTAGTTTTTAAATGACATCGATATCCAAGTGCTGTGGTCCACCGTGAGTTTACTCAATTTAAAGTTGTCCATTGTGCATAACCAGTTGTCTCATCATTTAAAGTTGTCACTGTTTGAAAAGTTGATCAGAAGTTTGCCTTTCCTCCTGTGTTTTTTTTTACAGTTTTAAGTTCGCCATTGGCAGTTTCTCTCTTTATGTTCTCCATTTACGTGGCTGGAAATCTCTATGCGCAAGGCATCACTGGCACTTCCGGGCCGCATGCATTAGATCTCATTAATATTTTTGAAGTTTTTCTAAAGCAGCCTTAAACCCCAATATGCGTGCTAGCTATGATGTGAAAATTGGCCCGAAGCCCGGCCCTCGAGCTCAAATGCAGGGCTCTAAATGAGTTATTAAAACTATTATGTGTTGAAAAAGACCTTTTAAGATCTCCGTTAAACAGAAATTGCAGAAAAAAATATACAGTGGGCCTAATAATTCAGTCTTCAACTATACATGCTCCCTTCAAACTGAAATCATAGTGCAATATCCTGTGGAGTACACTTCGCAGGGCACTTATTAATGAATTAGAACAAATGTCTGATGTAAAAAGAGAAACATTCGAAATCTGCAGAGCTGTAGGGCGCGAGAACCGGGATTGAGAAACACTGCCGTACCCTGAAAGTTACCTCAGTTTTTGGGCATGAAAGCTTGGGTTATTCGCTTAGATATCCTTAAACCTATCTGGATCTGTCACAAACCTGCTTTCTGTAACACACCCCGGAAATCTCCTTAGTTTTCAAGAGGTTTGTTAATTGTACATCAACTAGTGTTGTTTATCATGCCTCATACAAGCTTTACAACATTATCTTTGGGATTTTGGGATATCAAAAAATGATAAAGGGAGTTTGCAAAAAAAAAAAGCAATTACATAACATTTAGACACGAACATCTTGTTCCAAACCTTTCTTCTGTTTAATACAAACATATAATTTGAAGAAACTTCATAACCAAATAGATTATGGTACCGGTTGATTTTAAAAATAGGAAATAAATAAAGTGAGTCAATGGGTAGCATCAAATGTCTGGCTAGCCAGAGTGAAATTGTCATCTTTTATGATGAACAAATGGAAGAAATTAGACTGAAAAATCTTGGCGAAAGGATTTAAATGTTTGGGGGTGAACTGGCTGTCCCATTGCCTCTAATTGTACTTTCAATTATTGCCTACGAATATAAAACATGCTTTACTTAATATTAAAATTGGTTTGATCAATTGTTTTTAAATAGTTTTTGTAATACATGCATACTTAAGTAGATTTTCTGAATATAATCATGAATGCAATGTATATATTTTCTTTTTTACTCTTTTGTATGTACAGTAGGTGTCTGTATGGAGATTGTTGCATCTTGCATAAATACATTCGCATGTCTATGGGGGTTTCCTTGACTATTTAGGGTGCAGGTGCACTGAGGAAGAGCTTTTAGTTTGAACATTTGCACTTTCACAGCATTTTGCACTGTTGCACTTTTTTGTGGCCTCAGTTGCATCAGCAAAGGTTTTTGAGGTGCTTTTTACCGTGCATTTTCAGATATCTATTCTTGCAGTTTTCAGTCATTGCTGTTGCCTCAATTGTTGTTTTATTTTAAGTGATATCTTAAATTATATTTAATTATATCTTATATCATTTTCTTTGACTTATAAAAAGTTATCATAAATCTTAAGTGCAAAGGGAACTGAAACATTCATCTGTGACATAAGCAGCTGTGTTCGCATATAAACATCCCATCCATCTGCATACAGTTCATCAGTCTTAAATGAGCATCTCCACATGACCTCCTGTATATTTTTGCTTATTAACTGTAAAAAGTATCTGTAAATTGACAGTTTTTGTCATTTTTTTCACATTTAGTTTATGCTTTTGAATTGCCTTGTGAGATATTTATCTTTTCTCCAACATTTTGAATAATTTGAAGTGATATATCGTCTGGGTTGGTGTTGTAAATTACGGTAAAAAAACCTGGTAATAAGCTGCCAGTACATTTTCTGTTATTTTACAGACTTAGATCTCTATATATTATTTCTTATACTGTACATTATATCATCTAAAAGTACAAAAATATCAATAAAATTCCCATTTAAATTGCAGAGTTGAATTTTCAACAATAAAAGTCAACAGATCAGAGATAAAACTCCCATAATGCAATTCAAACCATAAATAAACAGACAATACATTCATTCATTCATTCATTCATTTTCTTGTCGGCTTAGTCCCTTTATTAATCTGGGGTCGCCACAGTGGAATGAACCGCCAACTTATCCAGCACGATTTTACACAGCGGATGCCCTTCCAGCCACAACCCATCTCTGGGAAACATCCACACACTCACTCACACTCATACACTATAGACAAGTTAGCCTACCCAATTCACCTGTACCGCATGTCTTTGGACTGTGGGGGAAACCGGAGCACCCGGAGGAAACCCACGCGAACGCAGGGAGAACATGCAAACTTCACACAGAAACACCAACTACAGACAATACAGAAACTGTTAATTAATAGATATTTTTTACAGTGTAGGATTATTCGTGCCATGATCCTTCTAATGTCCCTGAGTGTTTATACTGATTAGGGTTGGGTCAATAGACATTGCCATCGTCAATCGCCAATGGCCGATAGACATCACAATGCTGGGAAATCGCCCAACACTAATATAGATCATTAAGTACAACCAGTATCCGCACATATCTCCATCTTTTCCCTGAGTGTTTGTGTAGATGCTTACATAAAACCAGGATCCACGCATACAGCGGGGAAAATAAGCATTCAACATGTCACTATTTTTCCCAGAAAACATATTTCTAAAGGTGCTGTTGACTTGAAATTTTCCCCGGATGTTGGTAACAACCAAAGAAATTCATATATGCAAAGAAAACAAAAATAATTAGTTTACAAATTAAGTCATGCGTAATAAACTGAAATGACGCAGGGAAAAGGTATTGAACACATAAAGAAAGGGAGGTGTAGAAAGGCAGTAAAAGCCCAGACAGCAGCTGAAATCTCTCAGTAATTGTTCAGCAACCCTCTTTCCGTTGTCATTGTAAATTAATATTAGCTGCTTCAGTTCGACATCTACATTAACAGGATGATGAAGATGAAATCATTTCAGCAAGACAATGATCCAAAACACAGCCAAGGAAACTCTCAAATGCTTTCAGAGAAAGAAAATCAAGCTGTAGAATGGCCCAGCCAATCTCCTGACCTGAATCTAATACAAAATACAAAATAAAGATCAGATTTGATAGACGAGACCCACAAAACCATCAAGATCTTTACACTCTGTTGAAGTCTTTTATATAAAGTATTAAATACACTTCAGTAGTTCAGTATGTGACATTTCATTGTTATCATACATAACTAACTTATCACATGTGTTTGATTTGTTTTATTTTTATGTTTGTATTATTTGGGTTTTTACCAAAATCTGGTTCAATTCCATGTCAACAGCTCCTTTAGAAATATTATTCCCAGGAAAAATGACCTGTCCAATATCGCTGTATCTCCACTTTTTCTGTGACTGTTTATGTAGATCCTCATTTAAAACCAGTATCCACACATATCTCCATCTTTTCCCTGAGTGTTTATGTACTGTAGATCCTTATGTAAAACCAGTATCCTCACATATCTCAATCTTTTCCCTGAGTGTTTATGTACTGTAGATCCTTATGTAAAACCAGTATCCACACATATCTCCATTTTTTCCCTGAGTGTTTATGTACTGTAGATCCTTATGTAAAACCAGTATCCACACATATCTCCATCTTTTCGCTGTTTACAGAAGAGCCGTTATGGTTATCTTCAAATGTAAGACTCTTTGATCCCCCCCGTATGCGCGTCTCTCTGACGTGTATCGCCATTCTCCTCTCTTTCTGTGCAGACTCCAGGTTCTCTTTAAGGATGAAATAGTAACATGCTCCATCTGCCAGGATGTTCACATTGCTAATGCATATGCTGACGTGAACAAAGTAGCGCAGTTGACTGATGGTGTCTTCGTTCCAGTTGTTCGTCTTGGCATGGAAGTATATGAGAGCCGCTATGTGATAAGGAATGAAGCATGCAAGAAAGACCCCCAGGTTGCTGAGCACAATTTTCAAGCTCTTATTACTGCGCAGTTTGGCATCGCCAGGGTTTCGTGCCCTCATACTGTGTAAAATCTGCACAACTCGCACCGAGCAGAACACCATCACTATTGTACTGCTGCAAAACACAGTCTCCATTGAAACCACGATCCAACTCTTTGACCAGGTTTTATTGGAGAACTGCTGGAAACAGTAAACTTTGTCGGTTTTATTGACAGGTTCGTCGTGAAATTTGTAGATGGGAGTGCTGCTTGCAAATACTAATATCCACAGAATTAGGCACACGATCACAGACTTGCGTGGAGATCGCAATCGCAAGGCAATGAATGGAAACTGTAGAGCGATATAGCGATCGACAGCGATGCACACGCTCAACAATATGCTGCCGTAGATGTTGACGTAGAGCAGACTCTCCAGCAGGGAGCAGAAGGTTTGACCTAGTGTCCATACCTTCTTGTATGCGTGTATCTTAAAGGGCAAGGACAGCATCAGCAGGCTGTCGTTGATGATCAGGTTGATGAGGTAAACGGTGGATTCGCTCCAGCGTCGAACGCGAAACAGCAGCTGCCACAGAGAGCCCAGGATCAAAGGGATGCCAAAGACCAGAATGGGCACATACACACACCTCTGGAACCAACACACCCATTCGCAGTCTGTCCTGGAGAGAGAGAGACAGAAAGAGGGAAAGAAATATTAGGGTTGAAATAGATTAGATTAGATTCAACTTATTAACTTTATTTCAACTGTAGGTATAAGTTATAAGTGCAATTATAGAAATCTATAGGTAATATTTACAGATGGATGTACTATGAACTTAATATACAAGTCGTATTAACTATAATAATAAGAGATTTACAAATAGATGAACATACTGTGTACAGGTTGCTATTAATAATCAGGTATATGCAGATATATAGGAACAACATAAGTAAATAAGTAAAGGTTTATTTATATAGCACCTTTCACCTTTCGCTCTATTTTAACAATCTACTGTAGGCGCAAAGTCTAAAGCGCATGGTGCAAAAGCATTAAGGGTGTGTCTGAATCCACTTTTGTGATTTTAAAGATGGAAAAATACGCTCTGCACTCCGGTGTATGGTCTAAGAGGGTTGTGCTTATTCTCTTGATGAGTTATGGGTGTGTTTTGAGCATAACATGCATTAAACCAATCAGAGTCTCATCTCCCATGTCCTTTAAGAGTTAGTTTTGTCACGCCATGGTGCACTTGCTATTTACATGATGGACTTTGTAAGTGGAAGAACTGAACACTTCACTAGCAGAAAACAGTTAAACAGACCATCTGTAGCGCGATGATAAAGAACAAGCCTCCTTCATTCGGCCTCTTTACTTTCTCTTTACTTTACTCTTTACTCCTTTACTTTGCTCCTTTACTCTCATGGATAAGGAAACGGTGTTTTACTCACTCCACTGAAGACATCCATCAGCCTACATATTTAATTTAGTTTGTTGAGCACAAAGACTTGTTTCAAAACTATTTCTAAATTCAGTTCTAATTTCCAGCAAACTAATAAATGGAGGATGATAAAGATGTGCGGTCAAAAAAACTGAGTCATATCCAAACACACATCCTATTCTTATGCACTATATGGTCCAAAACCTGACAGGTGGACAAATCTAAACTTGTTTTTATTAAAACAAATATAAATATGCATATAATAAATAATACTGCTAATAATTATTACATTAGACAAATGCAAACTGTCATGAATGAACTGAAAAAAGGCATTGAGGCATGGAGGTAGTGGTTTTCTATATTTATGTAGAAAATTATAATTTTTGGAACATTTTAACCCTTCAATTTTTTTCATATGTGAAGACATTTGTGTATTGCTCTACATCCTGTGTGTATTATAGCTGCTTTTAGATGGTCAACGGTGCGGTCTGTTTCAATTCTTTAAAATAGCAACGCGCCTACAATGTACCCTAACACACCTCTATTTTAGACCAGCACACCCATGAGTCCACAAAGTGGTGCAAAGGGATGTGCTATTTAAACAATGTGGTGCAAAAAAAGAAAATTAGGGTTGTGCTGGTCTGAAAATAGCAAAAAATCATGCCAAACATGTCTTGCACCTTATTGCACCGGGTGATAGTGCTTTACAATAAAAGAAAACAGGTAAAAGAAAAAAATCAATAGAAGAAAACATTAAATCAAGTTAAAAATCCAAGTACAGAAACACCTATGTAAAGCCAGCTCACCATACTGTTAATAAAAGCTTGACCAAAAATGTCTTTAAATGTTTTTTTTTTCTTAAGTTCAACTGATCCCAGAGTTCTCTGCTAGAGGGAGAGAGTTTCAGAGCCTTGGGGCTACAACACAGAAGGCGTGGTCATCTTTAGTCTTAGGATGTGCTCTGGGAATGGCTAAAAGGTCTGCCAGAAGACCTCAGAGACCGGCCACAAGAGTGACCATGTAAAAGATCTTGAATATAAAGGGGGGTGGGGGGGTGGGTGACTATACAGAGCTCTATATGTGATTACCAGAATCTTACGATTTACTCAATAGGAAGGCAATGAAAAGTATTAGCACATGTGCGACTTAAAGTGCGACCTCGTGGTGTTGGCTAAAAGCCTCGCAGCTGCATTCTGCACAACTTGCAATCGCTCCATAGAAGATTTGTTCAGACAAGTCAACAGAATATTACAATAATCCAACCGTGAAGAGATGGCAATCTCCATGTCTTCCTTTGAAACAATATTTCAGATTTTTGGAATGTTCCTAAGATAGAAAAAAGATTGTACGAGCAACAGACTTAACATGGCTATTAAAACACAGAGCTATATCAAAGATGACACCCAGATTTCTGATGTCACTGCAATTTGAAGATGACAAACCCCCCAAAACTTGTCTTGCCATAAAGATAAGTATTTGCTATAAACAGCAATTACAGACAGATATATAGATATATGTCTCTCGTGCATTTACAAATAAGTATGTGCAGTGTAGTACGATGATTATGTGCAATATAAATAGTGCAATGGTTGTTGGGAGTAGTCAACTGGTTCTTCTACTGGTTCAAAGTACAAGTTAAGCTCAGTCTACAGTCTTGTTCAAAATGCTGCAGCCTGTTCTTATAATAGGGAAAACAAGTGAGCACACCACTCTTATTAAAGCATATTTGCATTGGCTTCAAGTAAAATTTAGTATTGATTTCAAGGTTTTAACTTTTGCATTTAAAGCCTTGCATGATCTGACTCCAGTTTACAACTCAGAGTTCATTTGCCTATAAAAAAATACTTTTAAGAGCATCGTCTGACTATTAAGCTATCCATTTCTTGTATTAGCCATGGAATTTCTTACTTGACTTTGTAAGGTAACCCTGTTCTTTACTTGCAGTTAATTCATCCTTGAAAACACATCTCTTCTCTATGGAAAACCATTTTCACCACTAAATAAAATAAAAACATTTTAAAAGGTTTTTGTGACTTTTTATGTCAGATTTTGGACTTTTTTTCTCAGAATTGCAAGTTTATATTAGGCAATCATGACTTTTTTTTCCTCAGAACTGTGGGTTTATTTCATGCGGTTTAGACTTTTTGACTCACAATTGCAACTTTCTCGAAATCGTGGTTTAAAATATATCAGATTTCTGACGTTATAACTTACAACTGCGACTTTTTATCTTAAAATTCTGTCAACTTTTCTCACAATTTACATCATGATTATATCATGCAATTGTAACTATTCAGACAATTGAGACTCCAATATTGACTTTTTTTCTCAGAATTAAGTTTATAACTGCAATTTTAACTTTATTTCTCACAGTTGAGACCTTTTATCTCAGAATTCTGACATTATTTCATTATTTCTCTGAATTTGAGTTTCATTCATTCTCCTTCATCTTAGCCCCTTGTTTATAAGAGGTCGCCACAGTAGAATTAACTGCCAACTTATCCAGCATATGTTTTATGCAGCGGATGCCCTTCCGGCCACAACCCAATGCTGGGAAACACCCATACACACTCACATTCACACATGTACTCATACTACACTATGGCCAATTTAGTTCATCCAATTCACCTATTACCGCATGTCTTTGGACTGTGGGGAAACTGGAGCACCCAGAGGAAACCCATGCCAACACGGGGAGAACATGCAAACTCCACACAGAAATGCCAACTGACCCAGCCGAGGCTCGAACCTTCGAGGCTCCCCATGTTGGCCTTCTTGCTGTGAGGCGACAGTGCTAGCCACTGAGCCACCGTGGTGCCTTGAATTGAGAGTTTACATGATGCAATCGTGACAAGTTTACATGATGCAATCGGGCAGTACGTTTCACAATTCTGAGAAAAAAAAAAGGTCGCAATTGAGAGTTGGTTTTCTGCAATTCTGAGAATAATTATTTTTTTTTTATTCAGAGGCAGAAACAGGCATTTATACTTTTTCAGCCCATTTTTTTTATATTTGAATCTTTATGAGTTAAATTATGGTATAATATTTGGTACATTATTCATAAGTATAAATCATATTGATTGCATCTATTTGTTTGTATGACTGTCAGCTTTTTATTATATAACTGTGAAGCACCCTCATCAGCAATAATATTCTTTTAAGTGTGATATAATGAAAATAATAATTCCTTACATTTATATAGCGCATTTCTTGACACTCAAAGTGCTTTACACAGCAGCAACCTTTCCTTGCTTTCCCATGTGCTCTCCCATCCAGGTACTGACTGGGAGCAAGCCTTGCTTAGCTCTGGTGGCCAACCATGTGATAGCTGCAGAGAGCTAGCTGTTGGTATTATACAGTTGCAATCAGAATTATTCAACCCCCTTTGATTTTTTTTCTTTTTTAAATATTTCCCAAATGATGTTTAACAGAACAAGGAAATTTTCACAGTATATCTGATAATATTTTTTCTTCTGGAGGTAGTCTTATTTGTTTTATTTTGGCTAGAAAAAAAGCAGTTTTTAATTTTTAAAACCCATTTTAAGGTCAAAATTATTAACCCCTTTAAGCTATTTATTTTTTCCATAGTCTACAGAACAAACCATCATTATACAATAACTTGCCTAATTACCCTAACCTGCCTAGTTAACCTAATTAACCTAGTTAAGCCTTTAAATGTCACTTTAAGCTGTATAGAAGTGTCTTGAAAAATATCTAGTCAAATATTATTTACTGTCATCATGTCAAAGATAAAATAAATCAGTTATTAGAGATGAGTTATTAAAACTATTATGCTTAGAAATGTGTTGAAAAAATTTCTCCGTTAAACAGAAATTGGTGAAAAAAATAAACAGGGGGGCTAATAAATCAGGGGGTTGAATAATTCTGATTGCAACTGTATATACCATATAGAACTTATAGTGACCTTGAACAACACAATTGAAAATAGAAGTTCTTTACTGAAATCAAAGGTTCCATGAAGAATCATTCAGATCTATTCCATATAAATATCCAAATAAATCATATACATTTGCAAACGTTTTCATTCCATAAAGGATTCTTCAGATTTTGAAAATGTTTTTTACTATATAAAATGGTCCTGTGAAAAACTTCTCATTAAATGGTTCTTTGTGGAAGTAAAAAGCATTTATTCAATGGCAACATTGTTAAAAATAAATAAATAAATACCTTTTTTGATTCTTTCTGGCATCTTTAATTTAAAAAGTGTTTAGACCATTTTGAGGGATGTAAACAATAGCATTGTTCCAAATGTATTTCCTGTTTTGTATTTTACATTTCCATAGCTTCTGAGAATCATAAAAGGCCCACATATTAATAAAAAATGTTAAGACAGATGTTTTAACGTTGAGATATGATTGAATTGCCTCTTGTTTCAGTTATTAAAATAGCTTGACGACAAGCAGAAAATGATCATGGGCCAATGGTCTATAGGTGATTGTCACAAACGTTTCACTGTAAACCTAAACTCACTGCAGGAATAATGATTTTAACAATTTCACTGCTTATGAAATATGTCATAACATGTAACGTGCTTTATTAAATAAATTAAATCCAAAGCATGCTCTACTTTCTGCTTTAAAGACATAGAGCAGACAGTGCAAACAACCTGCCTAACTTCTACTATTATTTTCCAGGAACAAAGTCAGAAATACAGGTTTGATGTGTGTCAACATTCAGTATAGGGCTGCATGATTAATCGGAAAAAAGATCTCCATTCGGCTCTCCACATGACTTTAATCCAGCATCTCTACAATTCAGCTAATTATATTTGGAAGTTCAGAATAAAGTTCTATATATTGTTCAGTTTGTTGCACATAGCCATCGTTTAGGAGCCGTGCGGGAAGTAGGCTATGATTTGATTCTATTTTTTTATTATTTTTTTCACAGAGTGACGGCAGCCATGACATGAACCACACATGAAACCGAAAGCGCACGCATCATTTAAATGATTATATCACATTTTAGAGTTATGATTACGACAAGCATTTGACATGTTTTTTTTTTCTTTAATAGTGAACACAGTGTTTTGCATGAGAATAAATGTTTAACAGTGTCAGCAAAACTACTCTAGCCGATAAAATGTTGAATATAATGCACGAGGTAATCTGATAATGACAAATGTCTCAATTTACCAGTGAAAAAATGGTCTAATAATGTTGTCAATGACAGATTGCAAGCATACAGTATGTCTCAAATATAATTCTACTTCAGAATTATGAATAGTTGTATCCTGATGTAATCACTTTACTGTGCATTAACAACCAGGACAAATTTAAAGCATATTTAAGTCTACCAGTTTAGCATTTCAGCCAATAGACCTACAGACAATATTGTTGTTTTGCCATATGTCTGAGAAATAATAATAATAGCATACTTATATTATACTTTATTTTACATCTACAGAATTGTGAGAAAGTTGTAATGTTTATTTAAAGCAAAACAAATCACGATTCTCATTTTAGCCAGAATGTGCAGCCCTAATTCAGTATGTATGTAATCTAGTCAGATTTCTAACACAGAATTTTTTTCAGAAGAGGGCTTGAAGACCATTGTTGGGGAAAGTTACTTTTAAAAGTAATGCATTACAATATTGAGTTACTTCCCCAAAAAAGTAACTAGTTAAGTTGCTTAGTTACTTTTCATGATAATAATGCGGTATGTTACTTTCGAGTTACTTTTGCGCTACTTTTTCTTACCTGGCTGAGGCTTGACCTCTTTCAGAACTTGTTTTCTTCTTCATTTTTTAACAGAGGAGCTCTGGAATTATCATTGCACTGTATAACCTACACCTACATTTACCTTAAAAAAAAACATTAAAGCATTTATTTTAGGATAATGTTATCTGAGAACGTCCTTCCTCAGAGTTATACATGCCGTATATACAGAATGTTAAAAGTTTAAAGCCATGTGTTTGCTACTTTTGTACTCTTTGCCTTAAGTAAACTCACTGTCATTAAGACGATAATCCCCTTTTCCTTTTCTTCGATGTGTTCAAAATAATGAACACATTCTCTCATTGACTGCACGATTCTTTGTGAATTCTTTCATTTTAATTCAGACGTTTATTTTTTAAAAGCTTATTAATTCAACTAAAAAGTAACTCGCTTCACATTTTAAAACAAGTAACTCAAATATTATTACTTAATTTTTAAAAGTAATTTGTTACTTTACTCTTTAACTATAAAAGTAATATTATTACGTAACTCACATTACGGGCTGCACAGTGGCGCAGTGGGTAGCACGTTCGTCTCACAGCAAGAAGGTCGCTGGTTCGAGCCGCGGCTGGGTCAGTTGGCATTTCTGTGTGGAGTTTGCATGTTCTCCCCATGTTGGGTTTCCTCCGGGTGCTCCGGTTCCCCCCACAAGTCCGTAGTGTGTGTGTCTGAATGAGTGTGTATGGATGTTTCCCAGTGATGGGTTGCAACTGGAAGGGCATCCGCTGCGTAAAAAAAACGCAGGATAATTTGGCAGTTCATTCTGCTGTGGTGATTAGATTAATTAAACCCCAGATTAAAAAACGGACTAAGCCGAAAAGAAAACGAATAAATGAACTTACATTACTTGTAATGCATTACCCCAAACACTACTAAAGACCAGAGGTGGATTTGGTGATTTGTGGGCCCTAAGCAATTCCAGCCATGGGCCCCAAAAGTTCTAATGTACACTCTTTGTATTTATTTATTTGTTGGTTTATTTGCTTACTTTTTCTTACATAAGTCAGTCTTCTTTTCTATATCTCTTCAACACAAAACGAAAACAACTAAAAATAATAAATAAATAGTTTCATTTTTAAAACAAAATCTTTATCTGATTTGACAGCTGAACTGCTCCATTATTGGGGGTGGGGGACAAATTTGCACAGACCTAATAATTATGATATACTTTTATTTATTAGACCCTCGACTTTACTAAATATGAGAGAATACAATGTTTTATATATCATTTATAGTTACAATTTATATTTCTAGGTATTTATTGGGGGCCCCCAAATTTCCTGGGGCCCCAAGCGGCCGCTTACCTCACTCATTGGTTAAATCCGCCCCTGTTGAAGACTAAACTAAGAGTACTAAACTAAACCCCACAAATGAGACACTCATTTGCAATACTGCGAAGTATCACATTACACATGTTCACACTGTGGGCAATATGTTGCTTGCTGCTATTTACTCTTGGTGCAAACATTTGTACTATAAATATAACTTACAAAGGTGTTGCAATCTATTTGCTTTTTACAATTAAAGTCATCATTGTTATCATATTCCCCTTATACAAACATGCCAAAACCAACACCTTCTGCCTAAATATGCAGCAGGAGACATTATGAATTAATTATGGACCCACATGGCATCCATTATAAGTCCACATCAGATATCATTGTAACGGCTTTTATGAACAGAAATGATTGGGCAATGGTGTTTCATATTTCATATGGTGTTGACGGTCCTTCCAATAAACAATTACTGTAGGTCTTATATATTTAGACTTGATATAGAAATCAATACAGAAAACAAGGGGTGTGATAATATCAGCGCAGCTTAAATAGCACACGTGAGGTTTTTTTGCTATGTAGTAACTATTTGTGTAGGAGATTAAATGATTTGAGATATATAAAGGCAACTTACCTAATTTCTGCTTTTGATATAGAGATCATGCCAATGTTGAAAATTAGAAATGTAGAAAATTGTGAATCTGCACCACAAACAAAATGCACTGCTGACCAGTTTCCTTAATAAAATGAACACAAGCATACATTTTTCATAATCAGTTAATTCTCCTGCCCTTCTTCTGCTCAACACAAAAGAAAATATGTGTGAAACCTGTAACCATTGACGTCTATAGTATTGTTTTATTTATTGTTTTTTTTCTACTATGGAAGTCAATAGTTACAGATTTTCAGCTTTCACACTGGCTCAGTGGTTAGCACTGTCCCCTTACAGCAAGAAGATCGCTGGTTCGAGTTCCATCTGGACCAGTTAGCATTTCTATGTGGAGTTTGCATGTTCTCGACATGTTGGCGTGAGTTTCCTCTGTGTGCAACGGGCTCCCCCACATTTCAAAGACATGCGCTATAGGTGAATTGGATGAACTGACCGTAGTGTGTGTGTGTAAATGCGAGAGTGTATGGGTGTTTCCCACTACTAGGTTGCGGCTGGAAGGGTATTTTCTGTGTAAAACATTATCCAGAATAGATGGCGGTTCATCCTGCTGTGGCGACCCCTGATAAATAAGGGACTAAGCCGAAAAAAAATGAATGAATAAAGGAATGAATGAAGGTTTAGAGTCACTGGAGTAAATGAGGGTGAGTACATTTTCATTTTTGGATGAGAATAAAACAGGATAAAGAAACTCATAAAGGTTTGGAATCATCTAATGGGGTGAGTACATTGTAAATTTTTGGGTGAACTATCCCTTGAAACAATAAATGTTTTGGTTTAAGCTTCTTAAACGTGCTCCAACAAAATACTTTTGTTTTTCTCATATTTCACGAGTTCACACTTACAGATGGTTAAGAATAAAGCGTATTTGGCGTGCTGTCCAGGGAGAGGGCTTTAAGCTCGGGGAAGAAACCCCAACTTGTGTTATTCCCCTTATCAGAGAATAGAGAGAAGTTGGGGTTCGAACGAAGTGTCTAGACTGGCCCCAGAACGCTCCCCCTAGGTAGATAATGTTTAAGAGGTGAGGTGTCGGGGTGGTGGAGGGATGCTAAAGTCGTGAGATAATGCAGGTAGGTCGGCTTTGGTATTTATAGGACTTTGGTCTAATACTGATTGGATAATAGAATGATTGTCAATGACGTATTGAACTGCCGAAACATCTACGCCTGCTCCTCCCAAAATTTGTACATGAAATGTCATATATTAGAGTAGGTTAGGTAGTGCGTAATAGATGCGAAAATTTTATTTTCAAAAACTGATTATTTTTTTTTTGGATTCTTTTGCCAATAGAATAGATTGTTTTGTTTTATTTATTTCTATTGTTTGGACGCCGCCCGCGTCTTATTTCTCCAACTCTCCCATCTATCTGTTCAAACATCTTGTGTCGCATTTGTTGTCTGTAATTTTCAATAAACTCTTGTAAATATTTACTGTTCTTTCTATATACATATTTTTGCACTTATTATCACTATCTTTGTTAATAAACTCATTTAATTGCATTTAGTTAGTCTTGGTATTTTGTCCCTCACTTGTTGATATTGTGTATTTGCTTATGTGTTTCACCCAAAAAATTAATGTTACTCTCCACCCCTTGACTCACCATCTTTAAGATTGTAACAAGCAGATTATCAGTGTTTATTTATTGAAATTGTGCTATTTATTTACTCCTAAATATTTATGACACAACATTTCAATAGGTTGTGTTTACATGATGCACATGTGCATGATTTCTCATTGATGATGCGCGAGGCTCAGATGGAGGGCAGGAAGTGATTCTTTTACATAGGAATCGCTATCAGAACATCAAAATGTTTCCGTTTTCTGTTGTTTATAATTGTTGAAATTGGCCAAAATAAGAAATGCCGAACAGCTTTTATGGACTTCCAAAAGTTTTTGCTCATACAGGGGGCAAAAGTTCCAGAAACTGGCAAAAATGGAAGAAAAGGCGGCATGTAATAAACATTTATTTAATACATCTATGTGTACAAACTTTTTTTAAAGGCGATAATTCATATGACAGTACCAATAAAGAGTATATACAGGCCTAGCTATGTGTATAAATATGTTAATGTATTATATAAAAATCAGATACAAACACCACCACACTTATACAAAATCCAGGAGTATATAAATATTGTACCCTGCCATGTAATCACTGCAATGAAATCTCTGTGTTGTTTCGCAATAATCCATGTCATTACTGGCGTTTCGGTGGACTAAACGTAACGTTAACATCCAGATGCACAGCAGCGGTGAATGTTTGTTGATGGTAAGATCATCGACAGAAAAAAAAGAAATGCCCTTGTGACAAAACTTAGGCGGTTATTATTGTGGAGCACTTTTCCCCCTTAGAAAAATAAACAAATGTAGACTATGCGGCTATGCTTTTGTATGCTTATATCTGTTATTTCGTAATAACTTATACAGTATCTACCACCTTGATGACAGGCAATTATATTTAAGTTTATTAGAAAACTCAGCCCACTTCATGATATTAAGGATCATGCCCAACATATGTGCTTATTTTCTATTTATATCTACTTTGAAATATGGTATAAATCACAAAAATATAGACTTTTCTCTTTCTCCCATTCAGTTTTTTACTTTCTGCCCTCCATCTGAATTTTGCAAGTCACTAGAACCGCGTGATTGAAAAAACTATAGAAATAAAAAAAAATGACTTTTGCTGCTTGTTCAAACTACTTATTTAAAATGAGTTTAAACAACACAGTTCTTACGTTTTTTTTTGGGATAACTTAATTGTTTTATGTTGGGACATCATGGAGGAATTGTGTGGAACCCAACATTTTCTTTTACAGTGTAATGTTGAAATAACCAAATCTGTTTTTTGGAACAAGTATGACTAAAAGTCACATATTTATGTCTTTTTTTACATTTAATACCAATTTCAACTATACCAATGACTATTATCAAATGAAACACATTCTGAGGGTGAAACAGGGGCGCAGTGGGTAGTACAATCGTCTCACAGCAAGAAGGTCGCTGGTTCGAGCCCCGGCTGGGTCAGGTGGCATTTCTGTGTGAAGTTTGCACGTTCTCCCTGTGTTCGCGTGGGTTTCCTCCGGGTGTTCCGGTTTCCCCCACAGTCCAAAGACATGCGCTATAAGTGAAGTGATTAAACTAAATTGGCCATTGTGTATATGTGAATGAAGGAATAAATGAAACACATTCTGTAAATTTAGTAGGGCTTCATTTATAGATGGTGCTGCAGTACAGATCATTGTGCCATCTGCATACAGCTGTCCACTCCAAGGCCTAAACTATTATTAAAAATAGAAATCAAGAAGAGAGCTAAAATTGATTTTTGAGGAACCCTCAACAGAAAAGGGAACAGTAGTTTTCTAAACATACACATTAAGTGTGTTAAAGTATTTTCATACCATTTTAGAGACGCTTATGACACAAAACATTCATTTTCCTTCAGCTTAGTCTCAGATTTATCAGAGGTTGCCACAGTGGAATAAACCGCCGACTATTCCAGCATATGTTTTACGCAGCGGATGCCCTTCCAGCCGCAACCCAGTATTAGAAAACAACCATTCACTGTAAAAAGTGATTAGTTACTTAAAGCGAGTAAACCAATTGCCTTAAAAGCAACAAGTTGACTTTGCAAAAATAATGTAAGTAAACCCATTGTAACTTGGAACTGTTAAGTTGACTTGATTTTTATAATTATATAAATTGTACTCATGTAACGGAGGCCAGCTAGGGAAGTGCTGTGCAGGTAAACCTCACTCCTCTGACCTCTAAAGGTGCTCTGGCGACAGATGTTAGAGGCCATGGTCTTTAGCCTCCTTGTTAGAGCAACCGACTCCCATGCGGAAGATCGCCGGTTTGATACCAGCTCTGAGTGGGTTGGGTTGCGTAGGACCAGCGGGGTTGCACTCACTCAATTGTACAAAAAAAAGTAAACTAATCACTTTTTCCAATACACCTTTATTATATTAGTTTTTTTCAGCTTTTCTGTATCTAGCAAAATGACAGTAACTAAATTAAATCTGCTCTTCCAGACTCCAGTGTGTCCTCTAAATTCAATACAGGCTATAATTGTAGATTTTATACACCTAATGAAGCACCAAACATGTAATATTGTAATAATTACAGTAATTATTTGAAAACAGATGTGCTAAAATAGTCTGACACTGTAAAAAGGGTTTAGTTGACTTTAAAAAAGTGAGTATTTTTGTAAACAGTAAACATTATTTTTGTGGAGTCAACTTGTTGCTTTTAAGGCAATTTGTTTACTCGCTTTAAGTAACTAATCACTTTTTACAGTGTACACACTCATTCACATACACTACAGACCATTTTGTTTGTTTAATTCACTAATACTGCATGTCTTTGGACTATGGGGGAAACCTACGCCAACACAGGGAGAACATGCAAACTCCACACAGAAATGCCAACTGGCCCAGCCGGGCCTCAAACCAGCGAATTTCCTGCTGTGAGGCGAAAGTGCTAACCGCTGAGCCAGTTTTGTAGTTCTATGATAAAACAAGATCATAGAACTACATACTCTTGTTAGATGGAAATAGTGCCTGACCAACCTCTCAAAAAAAAACAAACACTTTTCACACTATATCATGTTGATTTATAGTAAAGTGTTTGAAGTTTGTCAAGCCTCCTGCAGCACATCCTGGCAGGTATTTCCTTTCTTGTGTGGTGAGGTGCCTACACTTTTTGAAAGGGTATTGAATTGAATTCTATGTGTGTTTGTGTGGGTGTGGAGGTTACATTTTAACAGTTTTGAGCTTCCCTGAATTGTCACTCCTGAAAAATCTAATTATAATCAATACATTTTTGTATATGTATATGGATTATTATCTCTAATCCTAAAGTTAAAAAAAGTTTAACATGCAATATGAATTATGAATTAAGCTGTGAACACAGAGTTGTAGAGACGAGACTCTTATCCTCTGTCTCATCTAAAAACAAACATAGTAAGAAGATACATGCAAATAGCCAGCTACTGAGACTAACCACATCCGGGTGTCATTGTTAAAAAAATAAAGAAATACATCCTTAAAATGAAATGCTTTTAATTGGTTGAACATATCCTTCCGTTTGGATAAAAGGAGTCCGACCGTATTATTAAATAGTTATTTAAAAAGAACTGTAAAGGTTAATAAGAAACCAAAAATGTTTGTGAAATCATCCTTTTATTTCTAAAGAGATAGTTCAGCCAAAAATGTTATCATTTACTCATTCTCCACTTGTCTCAAACTTATTTGAGTTTCTTCTGTTGAACACAAAGGAAGATATAAAAAAAAGTATAATGAAGAATGTTGGGAAACAAACAGCCATTAACTTCCAAAGTGTTTTTTGATACAACTATGGATGTCAAAAATCAAGCTTTAACCAGCCTCGGCTGGTTGGCTGGTTTTAGAGGAGTTTTGACCATTCCAGCCTGGTTTAAGCTGGTCAAGATGGTTTTAGCTGGTCATTTTACAACCTGACCAGCTATGACTAGGCTGGAAATGGCCAAAACCCCTCTTAAACCAGGCTGGTCGACCAGCTAAAACCAGCCAACCAGCTTGCGCTGGTTTAAGCTGTTTTTTTCAGCAGGGTCTTCAAAATATCTTGTTTTATGTTTAATAGAAGAAAGAAATTCCTAAAAGTAATTAATTATTTAATTAATTTGATTGTTTTATTTATTTATTTTGAGGTGAACTAGACCATTAAGACCATAGTACCCGAGAAGCATCTGATGTATCCTAGATTTACATTACAGACTGGTCAAATCCATCTTTAGACTTTTTAGATGATACATTTCTAAAGGTCTGTTTCTTTATTGTCTCAAAAACCCAAAAGTAGGTTATCTCCCTTTTTTTTGATGACTTAAAATCAAACAGCAATCATTGGAAATTCTCTGATGCAAAGGCGGCAAATGGAAATGTGGTCTCTCCCTGGGTTATTTTTGTCATTTTTTCTTCTCACTTTCAGCCACACTAGCTTATTTTATACGCTTATCACTTGGAACTGTATCGATAATGGATAAAGTAAACTTTAAACTTAAAATAAAGACCAAATCTAAGGTTCACACATTTTTGTGACAAGTTAAATGCTAATATATAATCTAGATAATCTAAATTCTGACAGAATTCGTTGGAACTGAACTAAAATAAACAATAAAACTATGTTGGTAGGCCACATTTTATCAACCAAAAACTAAACGGATCTGCGGTTACCATGGTAAACTGTTAAAACGAACAAGCTAGAGATGAGCGTTAACTTACGATGAGTTAGAGGAGTTCATTCCCACAGTCAGTAAAGTGTTGTTTTTTTCATCTGTGTCTTCTGTTATCCAGACTTTAAGGCAGAGTTTCTTCAAGGCAGATCCTCACGTTGATTTGTAAAAGTATTGAGACATAGCGTGCCGATGTGGTTCTGTTTCTTAAGTTTCCGCTACATGCTGTTGAGCCGTGTTCAGACAGAAACTGGGGTGTTTTTTATGAAGATAGAAACTACTGTTATGCGCTCACGCGTCCGCCTCTGCACTGTTTGGTGGTTTAGGCAAATGAGACACCAAATAATTACACTTTGCACTCACAACGCCAGCATCTAATCCTGTGAACAATTACGAAACGTGTACTGTAGTTACATTGTTATGCAACGCTAAGTTTAGCTGTCACGTTGTATTGTTTTCAAGCAAAGAATAAACAGTTTATGACACAAAACAATTATAGAACATTACGTCATTGTTTTGAATACAAATATGAATCATACATTTCGCTAGTGTTTCGTTAATTTGTGTTTTGTTCGACTTTAAAGCAGGGATACGTTAGTCTACACGTGCTTTTTATTGCGCATTTGTAAACTGCAAGTACAGAACAGGCATCAACAACAAAAGTTACAAATATAATTGACATTTAAATAAAAAATAAAACAAAATGGAAGGCATTCACAAGACACCAGATGCACATTCATAACAACTTAAAGAGCTTAATTTACATTTCCCACATCTTTGACTTCATTGAAATAATAAGTTCGTTAACATTCATTCATTCATTTTATTTTCGGCTTAGTCCCTTTATTAATTCGGGGTTGCCACAGCGGAATAAACCGACAACTTATCTAATGGTTTACCAGCGCATGCCCTTCCAGCCGCAACCCTTCACTGGGAAAAATTCGTTAACATAATATCTCTATAGATCAGTGGTTTAAACGCTCATGAATGATGTGACGTCACTTCCAAATAGGCTAGCCCCACAAACCAGGCTATGGGACGTAATTGCATTTATAGTCAAATGTCTTGAATCGATTTGGAAGGGACCCTTGATATATTTAGGTATAAAAGTTCATTTTTTTTTCTGGGAAAGATGTACATTTCTATTTTAATAGAGAAAGTTTACCACCGAGTGTGACCACTGTTAATCTTTGTTTAATTATGGGGAAGTGCCATATGCAAAAACAGAAATGGACCCAAGAAAATTTCAGTATTTCAGACAGATATGAAACACCATATTGAATTACTTCTTAGGTTGAAAAGAAGTAAAGCAAAATGCACTATATGTGATTTATTTATGATATTTGTATCATGGTCGCTGACTTTTGTATTATATTTTTTCAATGTTTTATTGTCTTGTGTGTGTGTGTGTGTGTGTGTGTGTGTGTAAATGTATATTACATATTGCAAGTACATATAACTATTTCTATTGTATATTATATATTCTAATCTCTGTTCGGTGTTGTAATGACTTGGTATTGTCCATTGATTGAACTAGGACTAACATTAAATAATAAGAAAAAAACTAGATATGTGCTGACCTTCATTCATTCATTCATTCGTAATCTGCGGTCGCCACAGCGGAATGAACTGCCAACTTATCCAGCATTTATTTTACGCAGCAGATGCCCTTCCAGCCACAACCCATCTCTGGGAAACATCCATGCACACTCATTCACACACATACACTACTGACAATTTAGCCTACCCAATTCACCTGTACTGCATGTCTTTGGACTGTGGGGGAAACCGGAGCACCTGGAGGAAACCCACGCAAACGCAGGGAGAACATGCAAACTCCACACAGAAACGCCAACTGACCCAGCCAAGGCTCAAACCAGCGACCTTTATGCTGTGAGGCGACAGCACTACCTACTGCACCACTGTGTCGCTTTAGACTTTTAGAACGTCTTTTAGGAAGATTAAAATTGTAGATAAATTGCTGTATTTGAAATTGAGTTGGTCATATCACCAAATGCTTAATGATTTACAGTTTTTCTCAGTCGCTTTGGTGCATTTCTCACAACACTATTTACATTTGCACAACAGTGCAACAGTGCAACAATGCATTTCTCAAAACAATTAGTCATTTGTGCACATCATAGTAGCAGTTTCTCATTCCTTCCAGCAAATTGCAAATGCTTTTAGACATGCATCAATTGCTTTCATACAACTCTGTGCTGTTTGTAACATTATCATTTGCTTATGTCATGTCAGTCAAAATTAACTAAACTTGTGGATGCTGAATAGTCATTCCATATTAAACTAATAGTCCTCATTTCATTACTTGAGTCATTACATACAAAAATGTTGAACAAGTTGTCAAAATCTGTCAAGCTCATTTTATTTAAAAACTTTAAATCTTTTTTTTTCTCTAAAATTGTCTTCTAAATTGAACAATTTCATGAATGATTTACAGACATGTGTATGTTGTAGGTTCAGTTCCAATATGTACTGCAATAATGTTTACAGTTGTGCACAGCTCTACCTTTATGTTTATTGTAAATAAGGGTGTATTTATTATTTTGCACAATGCTGTGAATAAATTAGAATTGTAAAGAGCAAATACAGTAAAAATGTGAAACATTCATATTTAGTGTCTTGTACTCGGATACCTCACTAAATGCAGTGATGTCTAACTTTACTGTAGTTTTCAAATGGCTGTGCAAATAGTATATAGTGCAGTCTTGAGCATTTTCAGGACGTGTCACCAAAATCTAACTTTTTTGCATTGGAAAAAATGTACAGAGTAAAGTGTCCTAATGAAAACATGACAAATACATTTGACTAACTAGTTCATAAACAATGGTGGCAGGACTTTTCATTTTGATGACACTGACACTTTCATTGACATGAATACTTGCTTTTGAGGAATGAGCTCTCCATTTTGAGCAAGTGACACGCTTTTGCAGGTTATCCACTAGGTTTTGCAGTTTGTACTAATTGTTTTGAGAAATACATTAACTTTTGTGCAAATGTAAATAGTGTTGTGAGAAATGCACCAAAGCGACTGAGAAAAACTGTAACATCCTATTTATTTTCACAAATGAACATTTTCACAAGTTAATCTTGTTTACACAATATTGACTGGGAGTCTTCTGATTCAATTGAAAACTAAAACATTTTTAACCTGTTAATGTCTTAATGTTTAATAACTCCATATTTGTATGTATGTATGTATATATATATATATATATATATATATATAGAGATGACAGACAGACAGACAGACAGACAGACAGATAGAATAAGACGATTAGTAGAATAAAACAATAGATAGAATAAGACGATAGATAGATAGATAGATAGATAGATAGATAGATAGATAGATAG
>CAIGQZ010000379.1:24225894-24237106 GCA_903798205.1 Danio tinwini
TCATTGTGTCTGAAGTACAAGTAATTTAAAATGAAACAGCAATATGCAAATTCATCTGACAGCAATTAAACAGTAGCATAGTATGGCCACTTGTAAAAGCAAACCTCTACACAACAATCTGTGTGATTTGAGTAGCACAAACATAAGATTTACTTGACAGATTTACAGCTATGTTCTGTACAGTCAACAAGCCATGTTTGGTTTTGGGAGTGTCCGATTCTTTTGATTCAGTTCTTTTCAATGGGTTTCAATTAATGACTCTTTTGAAGTGATGTTTGATTTAGGAGTAACTAATTCTTTTAAATCAGTTTTTTTAAGCTTTTCTTAACTAACTTATGTGACTTGTATAACTTTAGCTCACCCTTTTAAATAATATTTTATGCTGAAACCAGTAAAATTGTGTTTTGTGCCAGTATTTTTATATTTTAAGGTATTTTTTTGTGTCTTTAAGTTGCTTTACAGTCATATAAACTCTAAATGATGTCTATTTAATATCATTTAAATATGAAATTGTTTCTGTACATGTCTTTCAGGCAAGAAAATATTGCTTTTCGTGACAATATGTTCATCCTGGAGAATCAGCCCAAAGTGAAGGGCCTTTCATTTACATCCTTCCTCATCCTCCCCTTCCAGCGAATCACACGGCTCAAACTGCTCGTTCAAGTAAGTGTCAGCCAATCAGAAATCTTAAATAACTTTATACATTGAGTAAGCTCAAATGCCTAGTAATAAAATAATCTGGCACTGTTAATTAGGGATGTCCCGATCAGGTTTTTTTGCCTCAGAGTCATTTGATTTTTTGTATCTACTGATACCAAAACCCAATCCGATACTTTTATGATACAAAAAAAAAGAATAAAGAAGAGTGAAGAAACAGATGTTATGGATGTCTTTAATTTTTTATTTAATTCGTCTACGGTTGGGTTGCCTGGGTAAACTCACTGTATTGTGTTGGGTGTTTGTTTTTGAGGTCTCTTTATCAGGTTTGTTGTGTTAAATTATTTATTATATAATGTCCGATTCCGATCGAGTCTAAAACTGTGATCGAGCACGATTTCCGATCACGTGATCAGATCTGGACATCTCTACTGTTAATATTTTCTGCTGCACAATATATTAAAAAATCATATCATGATAATGTATCCACTATTTGTATTGCAGAGAGGTGCGATACATTTATTTTATGTGCCAAGCATTTGTGTGTTTCATGCACAGGTTGTTTATCTTACTTTGCCCAATCAGATTGGACATTAGTATCTTTATGCCTGCCTTCTCAGTAGGTGTTGCTCTGCTATTGGCTAAACCCAATCCAAAGGTAGAGGAGAGAGTGGAGAGAGTGTAAACAAGAGAAATGGCAATGAATACTAATATTTGAATATTTGCCCAGGATTTTAGTCATTCATTATATGTTAAAATCTAAACATTTTCATCTTGACATATTTTTTTAAAGCCTGAGTTTATTTAATTAGATTAAAAATAAACCTATTACCAATTTATTTTAGTTTGATGATTAAATAAGTAAATACATTTTAAAAAAGCTAATAAAAAGAAGCTTTCTCTATGGAAATGTTAAATTGCAAGACATGTCGTTATCATAACATTCAAAAGCAATGCCAGTATAGTTCAGCTCTAGTTAATATTAAACCAAGTCCAAACTCCAGAAATGGTAATTGCTTCCAAGTTTATATATTTAGTAAGACAAGTCAAGACATATTTTAATATGTTTAAGTCATTAATAAAAGCTCTGCATTCTTTTATGTGTTATTCAGTATTATAAACCTCAGATCTGCTTCTTTGTGTTTCAGAATATTCTCAAGAGGGTGGAGGAAAATTCTGAGAAAGAAAAGACGGCAATATTAGCGCACCAAGAGCTGGAAAAGGTAAGTTTGTGTTTGTGTGTGTTTTGATTTCAGGGTGTGGTGAAAAGCCTTGTCATTAGTGTGTGTCATTGTCTCTGGACTTTCACCTGCCAGGAACGTCGTACCTTGTTGTCTGCAGTACCAAGGTTACTTTACCACACCTCTTACAGCAGCAGAAACACCCTCAGAATGACTAAAACAGCTGTGAATGCTGCGTTTGTTCTTAATAGCTGTTTTAAACATCATAATGCGATTATTGCTGCGTTCATGGCATGTTGGAATTCATATAATTACGACTGAACTCCAGTTCAAGTTCTCAGCTTACATGTTATGGCAACAATCATAATGCCTAAATGGACCCTTGTGGAACTTTGTTCAGGTTGTTTACAGGAAATGTTTTGGTGTTAATTGACCACTATGTGCACAAGTGCATCAATTACCAGTAGAGATAAAACAATGTCATAAAATTAGGATAAATAATGGTATCAGATCACCTTTAACTGTTAAGGCTCCTGCCATTTTGGGTTGAATGCCATTTTTAGTTTTGCAAATAGAACAAAGATTTTCACCCGTGACAAAAGATGCATTTTTAATACTAATTCTTTATTAGTATCATGATTTTTGCAAATGCATAATGTTTTTTACTAATCAAACTTAGGATTCTGATGTAATGAATGCATCATAAAGACTCTTGAATGGGTTTTAAGGCCTGTTGTTCACACCAACAATAATACAGTCTGAAGAATAAAACTTTAACAGTTAATATAAAGCTAATATGTTCACTTTAGGTAGAAATATGCATCTGAAGTGTTTTTGATACAGACCCTTATAGGTATAGAGGTGAATGTTTAGGAAAGGAACTACCCAAGTGACAGCATTTGAACTTTTATTTTGAGAGTGTACTATATTAGCAAATATATTAGCATTTAATATAACTATATTAGCATCCACACAGTACAGGATATAATTTGTTCTTAGATTTATTAGTTATTATAATTCACCAGGATAGATTCTGACTGGCAGTCAATGTTTTTAGCATGCATCAGGATTAATTCTGATTGGCTGTCAGTGTTGTTAGCACCTGATTTGCATGATTTAGCATTTAGCATGATTGACAATTAATTAGAAATCAGTGTATATAGAGTTAATTAGGATGGAATCGGCTGTCAGAGTTTTAATTTTATTTGGCTGTCAGTGTTTTTAGCATTCATCAGGATGGAATCTGATTGGTCAAACGTTTTTAACATTTATCATGATTCTGATTGGCTGTTTTTGTTTTTAGCACTTGACTCACTGTCAATGTATTTAGTGATTGGTAGATTTCTTATTTATGTTCATCAGAATAGATTCTGATTGGCCATCAGTATTATAGCATTCATCGGGATGAATTTTAATTGGCTGTCAGTGTTTTAGTATTTATCAGGATGTATTCTGATTGACCATCAATGTTTCTATCATTCATCAGAATAGATTTTGATTGGCTGTTTGTGTTTTTTCTCCTGACTGTTTGTCAATGTTTTTAGCATTATTGGTGGTCAGTGTTTTTAATGTTCATCAGGAAAATTCTGATTGGCCGTCAGTGTTAATAGCATTTATCAAGAGGGATTCTGATTGGCTGTCAAAGCTTCATTCATCATCTATACATTTTTTATTGTTCATCAGGATTAATGCTGATTGGCTGTCAGTATTTTTAGCACCTGATATGCCGTCAATGTTTAAGCATGAATGCTGGTCAATATTTTTAATGTAAATCAGGATAGATTCTGATTGGCCATCAATGTTTTTAGTGTTTATCCTAATTAATTCTAAATTGTCTGTCAGTGTTTTTAGTATGATTGGTAGTCAATATTTTAGTGTTCATCAGAAAATATTCTGATTGGCCATCAGTATTATAGCGATCTTCATTCAAGATGGATTTTAATTGGCTGTCAGTGTTTTAGCATGTATTATCATCGACCATCTACCATTCATAAGGATGGATTCTGATTGGCTGTTTGTGTTTTTAGCTCCTGACTGTTTGTCAATGTTTTAACCATTGTTGGCTGACAGTGTTTTTAATTTTCATCAAGAAAGTTCTGATTGGCTGTCAGTGTTTATACAGGATTAACCAGATGCACTCTGATTGACTTTCAATGCTTTTATAGTTCATTAGGTTGGATTCTGATAGTCCATTAATGTTTTTAGTGTTCATCATGATTAATTCTGATTGGCTGTCGGTGTTTTAGCACCTAATTTACCAGGAATGTATTAGCGTGATTGCTACTCAATATTTTTTATGTTAATCAGGAAAGATTATGGTTGGTCATCAGTGCTTATAGCGTTTGTCAAGATGGGTTTCTGATTGGCCATCATTGTTTATAGCATTTGTCAGGATGGATTTTGATTGGCCATCATTGTTTATAGCATTTGTCAGGATGGATTCTGATTGGCCATCATTGTTTATAGCATTTGTCAGGATGGATTCTGATTGGCCATCAGTGTTTACAGCTTTTATCAGGACAAATTCTGATTGGACATGAGTGTTTTAGTTTTTATCAAGATGGAATCTGATTAAACATCAGTGTTTTAGTTTTTATCAAGATGGATTCTGATTGGTTGTCAAAAAGTGAAAAATGTTGTTTTGAAAGTGATACCCACATTATCATAGTTGTGGTGTGTACTCTGCTATTATTTTACATTTAGAACATAATAGTTACCATCCTTGGTGTGAAAAGGAATTTATTTAATAAAATCCCAGAGGTCATTGCAGTTTGCACATTTACAGTATAAAGATTTGTAGAATTTCTGATGAGCACGCACCTGATACCTGAACTCCTAGTCTGAGTGAAACTTAAAATTGTTATTTAGTTAAACTTGTTCTCGTGTGTGGGAGTATGTTTTTTTAATGGTGTTGATAGCATTTCTGAAGCAATAGTAAAACCAGATGAACTGGAGGCATTCATACAAGGCAATCAGTTTTTAAAAATGGGCTAAATAATGGTCTAATTTTGTATCTAAAAATACCAAGTTACTAGGTCAGTGTGACAGTGTAGGTTAGAGTACTTAGAATGAGCTCAAATGAAAAGTAAATGGGAAATCCCCTAAATATATCAATGCACTGTGGGTGTTTGTTGTATTCAGATTGTAAAGCAGTGCAATGAAGGAGCGAGGAAGATGAGTCGCACTGAAGAGCTGATCAGCATCGAGAAAACACTTGAATTCAAGTCAAAGGTACTACAAATATATATTTATAAATTTTGTTGGATGGTTCCACAATTTCACAATTTTACTCCCTTTCTTCATAAATGTTTCTCTGCTTTGCCACAATCTACATTGTAAAAGCACTATAGAAATAACGATGAATTCAAATGACGAACTGATTATATCATATAAATTGTAAACATATAATAAATCAAATAAGACTTCCTCAAGAAGCAAAAATATTATCAGTCACACTGGGAAATATTTAAAACAGAAAAAAAATCAAAGGGGGGCTAATAATTCTGACTTCAACTATATATATAATATGTATTTCTCTTCTCGTGTTATTGTCAGTCAGTGCCGGTGATTTCTCACTCTCGCTGGCTCCTGAAGAAGGGTGAAGTGCAGCAGATGTCTGGACCCAAGAGCACTCGAACCATGCGCAGCCGCAAGCTTTATCATCCCATTTACCTGTTCCTTTTCAACAACCTTCTGCTCATCACCAAACGCAACTCCAGGTCTGTGACATCATCAGCCGCACTGCATGTCAACACATTTTAATGATGTCATAGTGAGCAATGCCAATATTGAAATCCATTTTGTATAGGACAACAAATTATTAATATTTTACTAAATAAAAATAGAAAGAGCTGAAGCGTTTGTGGTTATATTTCCTGAAGAATGTAAAATAAAAAATGTAATGCAATTATTCAATGAGTGCAGATCATGACATTTTGGACTAAATAAAAATAGAAATGATGAATAATAGATTTATATTACACAAAATTTATTATACAACAAGCAGTGCACACTTTATTAGTGATGACCGTTAATAAAATTGCTAAATATTGTAGGTTTGATAAACTTAACTATCATTTTGCCCCAGATGAGATGCATAAATAAATTAATTTATTAATGGCCTGGACTACTGCAATGCTCTTTATTTTGGGGTGAGTAAGTCTTCTATTTCGTCTGCAACTTGTTCAGAAAGCAGCTATGCGTCTTTTAACTGGCACACGCAAATACGAGCAAATCACCCCGGTTTTATTTTCTCTTCACTGGCTGCCTGTGCATTTCAGGATCCATTTTAAGTTACTTTTATTTGTTTTTAAATGTCTGAATGGTGCTGCACTCCTTTACCTCTCTGAGCTTTTTTGTCCCTACACACCTTTTCGTTCGCTCAGGTCAGTCGACCAGCTCCTCCTGGGTGTGCCCAAGACAAATCGAAAGCTCAGAGGGGATTGGGCTTTTGCTGTGGCTGCACCAAAGTTGTGGAATGAGTTGCTGTTGTATATTAGTCAAGCCTCTTCCATTACTGTTTTTAAATCTCTTCTTAAAACCCACTTGTTCAATTTGGCTTTTAGCACAGCATGAGATGTTGACATTTTATGTTTATTTATTTGTTTATTTTTAAAGTATGTGCTATGCTTTGTTTTACTCTGTATTGTCAGCACTTTGGTCAACTGAGTTGTTTTAAAGTGCTTTATAAATAAAATTGAATTGAATTAAATTGAATTGAATTAAAAATATATATTTTTAGTCAGTGGTCATCATTTTGCTATTTTCCAGACTTTTTAATATACACATGCTTCTGATTTTTAACAGGTTTTCTTCTTCTAAAGTTCTAATCAGTATAAATAGGAGTACCTTTAAGTGCCAAATAATTCTATAAAATGTGCGCGCGTGCGTGTGTGTGTGTGTGTGTGTGTGTGTGTGTGTGTGTGTGTTTAAATATTACTTTTTAGAGTAATATTTATTGTTGTTTATATTTTGTAGTGAGAATTAAAGTAACAATTTTCTTACATTTTTTTGGTCGATCATGGTAATTGTAATTTAGTTAAATTTAATTATATAAATATTTGGTAAATCCTGGTAAATTTATGTTTATGTGCTCTTATAAATGTAACACAATACATTTTCTAATCAATATTGAAATGTATTTATAAAACACACACATCTTTTGTCAAAACAAGCTTTTATTTTGGATGCAATTAATCTATATACAGTTGAAACCAAAAGTTTACATACACTGTATAAAAAGGCACATAACCATTTAAAAACAAGTCAGATGTTGATGTGACTAAACTTTTTCTTTTTTAGGTCAGTTAGGATTGTCAGATTTGTTTCTGTTCTGCTTAATAGCAAAATAATAAGAGAGATATTTTTTGAGAAATTGTTTTAACTTTTCTTGAAAGTCAAGTTTACATACAATAAGATTATTATGCCTCTGAAAAAGCTCAGATGACTGTGTCAAGGTTTTGGAAGTTTCTGATTGGCTAATTGACAACATTTGACAACAATTGGAGGCACAACTGTAGAATAGTATTTAAGGAAAACTTCAAACACACTGTTTCCTTTTGTGACAACATGGAAAAATCAACAAGTCAGAATCAACAAAAAAGCCAGATTAATATTTGCTAAATTACACTGGAAAAAAGAAAAAAAATTGGAGACATGTCCTGTGGTCTGATGGAACTAAGGTTGAACTGTTTGACCATAATGACCAGTGTTACATTTGGAGGACAAAGGAGAAAGCTTACAAGCTTAGGGACACCATCCAAACTGTGAAGTATGGGGGTGGCAGGATCATGTTGTGGGACTGTTTTGCTGCTGGAGGGACTGGTCCTCTTCACAGTATAGATTAGATGGCATCATGAAGAAAGAACATTATGTAGAAATACTGATGCAACATCTCAAGGCATCAGCCAGGAAATTGAAACTTGGCCACAAATGGGTCTTCCAAACCATGACCCTAAGCATACTGCCAAATGTGCTTTAAGGACTACAGAATGAATGTTTTGGAGTGGACATCACAAAGCCCTGATCTCAATCCTATAGAAAATTTGTGGGCAGAGTTAAAAAAAAAGCTTGTGCGAGCAAGACAGCCGACAAATCTGCCTTGGTTACACCAAGTCTGTCAGGAGAAATGGGCCAAATTTCCTCCAAACTATTGTGAGAAGCTTGTGGAAGGATACCCAAAACATTTGACCAAAGTTATACAGTTTAAAAGCAAAGCTAAAAAAAATAACAAGGAAATGTATGTAAACTTGACTGTCTAGAAATTAATAAAAAATTCTCAAAAAAATTTCTCTCATTATTCTGGCATTTAGCAAATGTAAATCATTCAGGCGATCCTAACGGACCTAATAGTTAATGTTTAGTATGATGTACCATCAGACATTTTTAAAAACTGGTTATGTTCCTTTTTTTTTTGAGTGTATGTAATCTTCTGGTTTCCACTCTATATAGCATTAATATATATGCAAGTGTGTATATACAGTGCTCAGCGTATACAAGTACACCCCTCACAAATCTATCTTTTAAATTGATGTTTTTAATAGGAAGCTATACAATATTATATTTGTGCATACACATTAGATTAGTCAGTACTGAAGCCAAATCTGGTGCTAATCTAACAAAATAACTTATGGTAATGGTCCAAAAACTAGTACACCCACATTTATATGTTATAGAAAAATATTAAATACTAATTTTACAAAGAGGAAAAATCCAGAGAAGCAAACAAAATTGAAAGATTTAGTTGAAATTTTGTAGGCTGTAATTTTATTTGTATTTTTTTGAATATTTTGCTTAAATTTAATTGTATTATTGTTTTACATATCTAAATATGTTTGCTGACTAAAATATTATTTTAATAATTATATCTGTTTAATAAATCTGTTTTTTTTAAATGCACCAAAATACATTGCCTATATTCACTGAGAAATGGAGAAAAATATTCTTTATCAAAATTGGCTGTACTTAATTATGCTGAGCATAGTGTTTTTTTGTTTTGTTTTGGGGGTTTTTTGCATCAAAGTAATTTTGTCCCAGTTATTTTGGAATTTGAAAATAATTCAAAAAAATTCTTTCATTTATTAAATAATAAAAAAGTTAAATTATTAATAACAATAATAAAATATTCAAAACTGATATAGTATTGACATCAGTTTATAAGTCATAGAAACATTCTTAAAATTACAATAAAATTAGTTAACAGGAGCACAGATTATTAATTACCAATGCATTATAAATTGCGTGTAATTTAAAATATTTTTGTTATGCTGTACTAATTGTTTAATTGCATGTCTGTATTTGTACGTGTGTTTCAGTGGAGAGAAATACCAGGTTCTGGACTCGTGCAGTCGCTCCATGCTGAGGACTGAGGATCTGCAGGATCAGGGTCAGATGCTGGCCTGTGTGTTTGTGCTGAAGCTGCTAGAGAATCAGGAGGACAGAGAAGTCAGCTACATGCTCAAGACTGACAGCATGTGAGAGCGCAGTCCTGTGTCTTTATCACACTGATTACAGCACCTGTGTTTGCTTGCTGCATTAATGCTGCTCTGAATGTTTGCAGAAGCGATAAACTGCGCTGGATTTGTGCTTTGACTCCAAATCGCCGTACGAGATTCCTTTCAACTAGCACTCATGAACCAGGTAACACACACTTATATTTAAACCGTGTATATTGCATGATGCTTTGTCATGAGTTTGAGTTTAAGAAAGCTTTAAACTTTAATGCATGTTTGTTTTTGAGAAAAATAATCTTTGAGCTGATGAGTGTAAATTGGCATTTTGGTGTCTGATTTTGGCAACAAACATTTTATTAATTTAATATTTAATATAAAATAAATATAATATTATAATTTGTGATATTAATATTATTTGTTTTATTTTTGTACCTAATATTACACAATTAATAATAAAAGTTCAATAAAAATAGAATGAAATTTTTTTATTTTATTTAACTTTTATTTATTGTCTTATTTATTTAATGCACCTTCTAATATTATATATTTATTTGATTTATTTAAAACATTTTCAAATAATCTACTAATGAACAGTATCATATTTATGCTTACTTTAGTGTTTTATTTTACTTGCAATTTTATTAAAATAATATTTTTTTATTGTCTGTTATCAAATTATTTATGAAATAATATTATTTATTTATTGAATTTTTTTAATATAATTTAAGGTCAATTTTATTCAAAACCATATTAACCAAATAAAGTAACAAATATATTAAGAATATAATAATATTTCATGCATTTATGTGTAGAAAATAATATTCAAATAACAATATCATATTATATATATATGTATTTATGTTACTATATTATAAAACAAAATAATGTCCTAATAAACACAATCAGATTTATTTTATTGTATTAATCTTCAATGAGCAGAATTATTATTTGTTTTTCATCTGTGTACATTATGATTTATATTTCTGTGGGTCTTTGTCAGATTCTCCACAGGTTCAGTGTATCCAGTCTTACTCCTCTCAAGAACCCGATGAGCTTTCTGTAGAAATGGCAGATGTGCTGCACATTCTGGAGTGGACAGACGACGGTAAGAAATCACAAACCCATCGACACACACTACATATAACCGAACATCAGTCAGTGTCTCTATATAGTGTAAAGGTTGAGCAATAGGCCATGCAACCTCATCAGTCTTTGTTGCATGAAATTTTCCATCTCTTTTTGCAGACGTTGCAACTTTTAGCTGATGTAACATTTATCAGCACAGGAAGTAAAAATTATAGGTGATGTGGAGTAATAGCTGTTTCAGTCAAATTTGTGAATTTACATTATGCAAATATTCTATAAAATATTTTGTGAATGAAATAAATAATTTTTTTGTTTTAAAATAAAATTTAGCATTAAATATTTGCAAATAATGTGTGTGTGTGTGTGTGTGTGTGTGTATAGTTGAAGTCAGAATTATTTGCCCCCCTTAGATTTTTTTTTTATTTTTTTTTATATATATCCCAAATTATGTCTAACAGGGCAAGGAAATTTTCACAGTATGTCTGATAATATTTTTTCTTCAGATAAAAAGTCTTATTTGTTTTATTTCAGCTAGAATAAAAGCAGTAAACAATTTTTTTAAAAAACATTTTAAGGTCAAAATTATTAGCCCCTTTAAGATATATTTGTTTTCGATTGTCTACAGATCATTACACAATAACTTGCCTAATTACCCTAACCTGCCGTGTGTGTGTGTGTGTGTGTGTGTGTGAGTGTTTACTGATAGCCGAGTGTGTGGATCTTGATAAGTACTTGATGATACTAGTTTGTTTGTGGTGTTTACTTCAATAATGCCACTAATAAATGCATACTCCACGTCTTAATTCCATTTCTGTTTAGTTCAGTTATGACTTTAGT
>CAIGQZ010000379.1:24264090-24274133 GCA_903798205.1 Danio tinwini
ATAGTCATATCACGTGGCCCTAATTAAAAGCCTCAAAATATACAAACCAGAATATACAAAAATAGTCATATACTTGTTTTTAAATATTTATATGCATTTATCTTCGACAAAAGTTTTTATTATTATTTCTATTCTATTTTTGAAAGTATATTTTATAAATAATATATTTACACGCATTAAATTTTTTTTTTACCTAGCCATTTTGAAATGTTTGGATTGTTAAAACATATGCACTCACCTGAGCTGTGAGATGTAGGGCAGACACTGGAGGAATCCCCTTACTTTACTCTCTTCATCTGTCCAGTCTATCAGCTCTACTGGTTTCTTCTCTGTCTGGAGTTTTAGGACTTCTAGGAGGATGGAGCTCTTTCTCTCTGAGAGGTCTATTCTCCAGACTGCAGGAGCTGACTGATAAATTACCTGTAACGCTGGAAAAATATCCCTTCCTGTTTGATTTGCATAGGCCTTCATGTGGGTGTAAAGATCCAGCAGGAAATTACAATTTTCATAGATTATGTAAGAGTATAATGTCTCTAAAGATGTCTTTGTGACTTCTTTCTTTAGGGCAGGCACTTGCAGACACATATCAAGTACCGTTAATCTCAATCTCCAGTCAGTCACTTTTAAGTATTCATTCTGAGAGAACGGCAACCTAAAGAAAAAGCGAAAAAGTGTGTTGCATGTGACAACTTAAATAAATATATTAAAAACTGACTATAGTACCCAAATAAAGATAGGGATTGTGTGCTATAAGAGAGCAACACATGAGCTTGTCAATTAAGATGAAACAACTAAGATGAGCTTAATTTAGGGCTGGACGATATGGCTAAAACTGATAGTTTTTTACATTTTGGTTGATATAAACCACATTTAAAAAGATCCAGACTTGAAAATAACTGCTAAAAAATGCACAATGGATATAGTCTGAAAAATTAATTTGCCTTTGGAGCTGTGCTTAGTCTTTATACAAACAAGAAATGTAATATAAATAAACCATTAAATAAGCATAAAACTCTCAGACTCCTCAAATTAATACCATTGCCTTTAAAGTGCCACTATTACGGATTTTTGAAAATTACTTTTTATGCAGTGTTTAACACAGCTCTAAGTGAAAGAAAACATCCTGCAAAATTTTGAATCTAAAAGTGAACCACAAATCTAAAGTAAATAAAAAATGTATGAATTAATTTTAATTGATATCAACATGAAACATTAGCCCAATCACCTGTTGTGGAGATCTTGCACAAATACAAGATAGCATCATGTAGAGAAGAGGTGAAGGTAAATTCCTATTTAGTCTTACGGTGCATTTACACAACAACGTCAAAGCTGTGTGCAATGCTGCTGGCAACACTACAATGCCACTGCTCTAAGGTGTGTCAAATTTATGGCTCAGCACACCTGTTTTGATTAGGTAAAAGCCAGCGTTTCCACGTTTATCACACATGCATTGTCAGATGTACAAGAAATAACCAATGCATAAACACACAGACATACATAGTTTAAGATGTTTGTGTAAACTGAAAGCGTAAAGAGATAAATTCTCATAATAGCCAACATGTACTCAGTGATTTCAGCACAGTAATCCAGTTCTGTAATCACTCCAAAACATACGTCAACATCTTGCCTTGCCGACTTATCACACCAATTTCGCTTAACATTTACATCAAGTTGGAAATTCCCAACAATGCCCATGCTCAGCTGCTCTCAACACTTTCTCTGTGCACCCTGTAGTTGTCCATTCACAACAGACTGGGTCATCGGACCAATCAACATACATTATATCTTCATGCGAAGGAGTTATTTGGAAAAATGTATTGAGAAACTTGTTTGAGAGTTGTTCGGCAAATAAGAAAAAAAAATAAGGCTGTGCAGCAATTAAAAATAATAAATTAGACTAATTACATGATGTGTTGATTAATCTAATTAATTGCAATCAATTCCACATAGATATTGGGTCTCATTCACTAACCATGAGAATGCACAACTTTGTGTATTATGTGTGTACTAAAGTTTTCACAAATAAATAATGATTCATCAAACTTTCGAAACAAAAATGTATTCTAAATGTACAAAACAATTCAGGAACAACTGATACCACATATATGTAATAATCCTATACAATAGAGCAGGGGTCTCAAACTGCCGGCCCGCAGGCCACTTACGGCCCACCCTTCTCTTCCCTCCAGCCTGCAACGAGATTCGATCAAAAGTGCTTTCTCTTTTGTTTCATTGCTAAAATTGTCTCTTCTTCATTTATGATTTTCTCTGGACAAGTGCAACTTTGCAGAAAGCCCTTAAATGTAGCTGGTGTGGGCATGTGTTATGCAAATTACTAACAGTGCATGAGGACACTTCCTGAGAACAATTCAAATTTACTAATAGAATAATGAGTTTGAAAAGAAACTTCTGTGTATGTACGTGTTGTAAAGTAGGCGTAAAATTTTTATAAATTCAAATGTGCATATAAATACAAAAAATGTACACAATTATTAGTAAATGAGACCCATTGTCAGAGACTTTTAGCTTTTATTAGCATTTTAATTGAATATAAGCCGTTATAATGCAGCTCTATGGGTAGGGTTGAAATGACAATTAATTTTAATTAAATTCTGGTACAGTTAGAAAGTAAAAACGCAAAAGTTAAATTAGCTTTTATTATTATTAACATTTGTAAATATCAACATTTGTAAATTATTTAAAAAAATGCCTCATTGGTGTAACTAAAAAATAGATATATAAAAATTATATACAATTTTAGAACATAATTTTTCCAATAAATTAAATATATAATAATAGGAGAAGTGTTAATAGTTCATGTCCTGAGTGAGAGGGGTACTGAATAATGTTACCTAAACCTAATTAATGTCTTAAATGAACAGCACTGGTACAGATAAATGTATATTATAAGATAATGAACAGTTTTAATGCCTTTGCATGCATGTCAACCTGCTTTTAAGAGATTCCGAAAACCAGCATCAAATAAAACTGTCACAATCTATAACAGTGGCACTTTAAACGATAACATTAGCTGACTGGCTGATAGAAGCCATTTCTCTTTTGACACAGCTGTTGTTGAGGATGATGCTGATTTTTACAAGCTGGCATAAACTTTTATGGTGCCTCCATCTTCTTTCTCTCAAGATCTAACAACAACAACAACAACAACAACAACAACAACAACAACAACAACAACAAGTTATTTCTCACCTAAGCTGTGAGATGTAGGGCAGACACTGCAGGAATCCCCTCACTTCACTCTCTTCATCTGTCCAGTTTATCAGCTCTACTGGTTTCTTCTCTTTTTGGAGTTTCAGCACTTCTAGGAGGATGGAGCTCTTTCTCTCTGAGAGGTTTATATACCAGACTGCAAATGACATTGGAATCAGGGCCCAAAAATTCTAACAAAAACAGTACATCAAATGTATTTTTATACATTTACATTTGTCTTACCATTCACAGGTACTGACGTTTCTTCACTAGGCATGCTGGTGATCTCCTCATAGACAGCAGAAACTCTAACTCTATAGCAGGTGCTGTGAGGTACAGTTAAAGTACATTCACACTCAGGTCTCTGTGTTAACACTGATGACCAGCCCTCCAATCCTGCTTCTTTATACTCAACCAAATAATGCAGCACTGGACAATCAGCTTCTGCCTTCTGCCACGTGACTCTAAGAGTGTCTCTGCCTAGCCTATCCACAAAGGGTTGTCCAGGTGTTGCTGCAACAGCTGTCTGAAAGGTTTTAATCATACTAAAGGTCATACAGTCCTGTTCAACAAATATATACCTCAGCTGATATTGATGGCCTGGGTTTAGATCCGATATAAAACAGGTTTCTCTAAAACCTGTGGCATCAAATTTTATCCGTTTCCAACTACTATTTCTTCCATCATCACCCAAATCTCTATGCTCCACCATATAGCTCTCAATGCTTTTGTTGTGTGGTTGCTTCAGTTTCAGAGACAGACTGGTGTGTTTTACCAGAATTGATTGAGCAAAATCTGGTTTTGTTCCAAATGTCACATTTCTGCTCTCAATCCTCCCATCATGATAAAACTGCACAGAGTATTCTGGAAAGTCATCACCGGTTATTGAACTAGCAATAAACTTGGTTTGCTCTGCATCTTCGTTTGCAGCAATAAACAGTTGTACTTTAATAAGCACTTTTTGATTGACATGAATAGGCCTAAACATAAGTGAACCACTATGTACAATGTGATCAAATTTGATATGATTTTTCAGAGCGGTGAGAAAGGAATCTTCAGCATCCGGTGAGAAGAGAGTGAGACACATCACTCTGGTTATCTGAGGGTCACTTATGATCTGCTGTAACTCTGCCTGTGATTTGACAAGAGTGATGTCTGCAGCTCTGCAGTCATTTAGAATCCTCAGTTCAGTTTCTTTATTCTCCAGCCACTGGTTTGTTTTCTCTGCACTGAATGGTGATTGTTTGTATCTCTCTAGAAGCTCTTGTAAGCTCCTCTCTATTTTCCCTTCTTTAATGTGAACAGTTTCTGTGATCCCTTTCTGAAAAGTTGTCTGGTACTCCTGCAGAAGTTCTGTGAATTGCAGAAGTTTATCCTCCAGAGTTGAAAACAGTGTGATCACCTTTACATTGACAAAGTCAGTTATCATGTCCTGACACATAATTATTTGTTTTCTGAGATGTTCCAGAACATTTTCAACTTGATGCTTCACGTTTTCACTGACTCCACTCAGAGCAGCATGCACAGGGCTCTTGACCAGCTTCTCCAGAGGGTAGAGCCAGACCTTCAGAGGAATGGCTTTCTCTCCTTTGGATCCAAGGAGCATTGGCAGAGAACCATAGATATCTACAGCCTTTTCAAAAGACACTGGACTTTTCCAGTCACCCACATCAATGTACAGACTACAAGAAAATGATGAACTTTTTGCTTTTTCAGCTGCATTCAAGCATGAAATTATGTGGTTTGAACAAAAGGTTGAAGTCATAGTTTTTAAAACATCAGCAATTTCTGTGTTTTTGTCATGATTAGAGCCACTACTATCAAAAACAAAAAACGCCTGGGCTCCATAGTGCACAGCTATGATCACATGTGATGCTGTGGTTTGACCAAACACTGCAGATAGTGTGGATTCCTGTAAATGTCTTTGGCTGATCATGTCCAGTCTGGTGATATTTCTGTAATGTAGCGTAGCTCTTTCCTGATATTGTGATTGTATTGGGTGGTTAAGAAAAGCTGCAGCCCCATTCATTTTTATTTGTCCAGTCTGAGTGCCAACTTGCAACACTGGGGACATTTCAAGGACTCTGAACCTTTCATGAGGGGAGTCATTTTCCAAGACCTTCACATGTGTTTGTGGCCGAGGCAAAGATACTTTCAAACAGGCTAACATATCTTCCCATTTGAAGATATCTGCAAACACATTACATTTTTAACTGAAAATTATTTTTGAATGTTTTTGAATGCTCTATTTGAACATTTCTGCAATATCTTAAACTGGCACTATTTAAATTACACAATAGCTGTAAAAACTGTAATCATAACTCTTGCCACACTTACTTTTGCCTCTAAAACTTACCTTGGCAAAAAGAATTGGTCTGGCTGTCATACAACATTCCAAGCCTCAAAGGGCGACCTAGAGCTGCCATCTCAATGACATCAGAGAGAAAATCTGAAAATCATACAAAGACAAAATCATATTTAATAAACATTACAAGCCAGATTTACTAAACAGGTAAAATTTGAGCAAGCACACAATTCCAAAACAGTGCCAATGGGCACAGAAATTTCTGTTGTTGAGTTAAGCCTGGTTTATACTTCTGCGTCGAGTGATCAGCGTGACCCACGGCGCATGTCTTGTGCGTTGCCGTGCATTTATACTTCTGGCCAATATTTGTGTTGCTCTGCAATAACACTTGTGAAACACTTGCTGGCAGTAGGTTTTATGTTCCTCTGTGTCAAGTTTCTTCGCTGCTGTTTTGTTTTTCTGAATGCTACCTTAATGTACAAGTGGTTCAAACTCACTTATTCAGAGGCGGGAACTGGCAGACGTGCAACAACTTTAATCATAAGGTAAACACAAAACAACAGCTTTCATCCAGAGCTCCTTTACGGGACTCCACACTTGTAAACACTCACTCCAGATGGCTTGCGCAGCTCTCACCCCTGCCCACACTTATCAGCAATACCAAGCCAACCAATTACAGAGCTTGCGCTACACGTCATTGCGACATGCAGTTAATTTTTTGAGAGGTGGACGTCAGCGCCAGCCATTGCGAGGGCTATGCGACTACGCGTAGGCTGCACCAGAGCATATGCGTGCTTTTGACGCAGAAGTATAAATCAGCCAAATTAAGGAACACAGACATAACATCTCGTTTACACTAACTAGTGCAATGTGTCTATCAAGTGTAGCACAACATAATATGGTGGCAAATAAGCAGATCTGAGGGAAAATCTGAAAATCATACAAAAGACAAAATCATATTTAATAAACATTACAAGCCAGATTTACAAAACAGGTCAAATTTGCGCAAGTGCACAATTCCGAAATAGTGCCAACGGGCTTGGAAATTTCTGTTAGTGAGTTACAGACAACATGCAAATTAAGGAACACAGGGGTAACATCTCATTTACAAAACAGATGCTTTACACACATAAATACTTCTGTATAAATGTTTATTACTAACTTTTCTATGAACATAAGCTGATTATAACTGCAGATCAATGACAGTGCGAAATAGCCTACTGTAACGTCTGCAATTATATGAAATAAATAAATAAATGCAACATACAGGAACACATACAGACCCTTACACTCTCCGATATGTTACCACTTACAGAAAAACTACACACGGACGACAACAAAAATTAGTTTGAGACCTGGTCGACCAGTGCTCGTTATTATATGTATAAATATTTACACTGTATTCTCTCGGCTGTGTATTAAAACATGGTGGCTTCTTTGTTTTCATTCTGGCTTGTTGCGTGAGCTCGTGACGTATCTCTGTAAACCAATAGTGTTCAGCTGCATGTCTAGCTCCGCCTTTTGGTACCCTTTCTCATGTTTGGTATCCTTTAGAAAGGGTGCCGAAAAAGTGGTACGGTACCGTTCGGTTCGGTAGACCTTTTGACAGTGGAAACGGCCATAAAAGCGTACCGAATCATACCGTACTGTACCACTCAGTGGAAACGAGCCAATAGTGGCAAATCAGCAGAGCTGAGGATCATAATGTGCAAGTGATCTACACATGGGGAGGGGATTGCTGGTAAAGGAGGGCTAGACAAATATTTTGGTGTGCTAAGAAAATAATTAATTTTCACATTTTTATAGAATAAAAGCAGATGTGGTGCACGCGTTTAACAAAAGTATAATTTCATTTAAAGTTTTTTTTATTGTCAAAGAATAAGCATATTCACAAATAAAGACACAAGCATAATATAACTGACCAAAAGTCAAAAACTTTTTACATGCAAAAGTAAATGAGACAGCACCATGCGCTAAGCTATTCACACACATTTTCTATGTTTACTTGCAGTAAGCTATACCTGACTAATATCTGACTAAATTTATGTGACACATTCCACAAGATTTTACATTTTGCCAGTTCGGGGAAAAGGAAAACTGATCGTATGCTGTCTGTGAACCAGGATCACTCAAGCAAAAGAGTGTATCATTTGTGTCTTTCAGCATGAATGTCTATTTTCATCAGTGACTTCAAGACCATAAATAGAGCATGTGAAAATGTGGACTATGAAATACCAGTTTAAAAAGCACCAATATGTTTAAAATATTTTCAAACAATTAAGGGTTGCAATAATTTGGTATATGTTAATACTTTACTTATCCTAGCTGTTTGTTCCAAGTAATCTTTTAATTCCTTAGGCAAATTGGAAATAACATGGCATAGCAAATGATATGTTTGAATTATGTGGTGCTTTGGCATTTAAAATTATTTAATCTGTATGGAAAAAAACCCTCCTTCCCTTTCTACTGTACCATGTGCTCTCTGTTGTCTTTGAGCTCTTCTCTGGATAACAACAACTGGAGCCATTTCAAGCACAAAATTAAAGACATGCTTTTTAAGACATTAATGTCACAAGTACATAACTTGAGGAGTGCAAATGTTAGCAAATGACATTGTGTAATTCATTTAAATACTCTGAATGGGAAACTCCTACAAATACATATTCGATAGGGTGAAGCACAAAAATAACAATGTCCACACCTTTTCAGTGCTAATTATTCCTTGTGCATGTTTAGTAGTTTGCACTGGCACAAGCTGTAATTAAATTTGACTGTAAATATGCAAATATAGTTTAGACATGCATTTTTAAGATCTTGGTTGTGATTCACTTAAAATGTTAAAACTTGGGATGATAAATATTAAAACACATTAATTGCATGCAATTCTGATCTGTAGTTAACAAACAGAAAAAAGTGATTATGTAAAATACATTTAAAAAAAGATTTGTATACATTTTGCAATTATATCCATGTGAAGAAAATGCATTAACCTACCATTACAATGAACTTCAAATCTTTTGCATAAACGCTTTGAGGTCTGTAAAAAAAAGACATAAAATTAAATTATTTTTAACATTACTTACAAAAGTATCAAAACATTTACTCCAGCTGGTGAGTTATCTAAAAAGCATAGTTACCGCTTCTAGTTCAGTCACTCTTGTAACTAAATCTCTGATTTCATTTAGTGATTTTTCCTGTTCTTTGTGTGGAAAATTAATAGCCTGAGCACAAAAAAGCATTAGTAGTCTCAGTCATACATTATTATGTTTTAAATATAATTTTTTCAGTGACCTTATCATATAAGAGCAAAAGAGAATTATGAATAGACATTATGGGGTCCCCAAGAGAGACTACTTACCTCCACCAGGTTATGTCTCTGCAGTGCTGGTACTGTATAATGTTGTCTGATGTGGGTTTCACAATAAGATGCAGTGCAGGTCAAACAGGATTTAACAGCTTTGAGCTTCATCTCAGTACAGATATCACAGGACACATCTTCAGGGCCAGCATAGCACTGAGCTGGAATAGCAGGACTAAAGCCTGCCTTCAGAAGTTCCTCCATCACTTTAGTCAAAGCCAGATTTACATTCAACACCGGACGATCTCTGAACCTCTTTCTGCACTGAGGACAAGCATAGCCTTGAGGTTGTGTTGGTTTGCTCCAATATATCTCAATGCAGTGTTTGCAGTAACTGTGTCCACAAGGGATGGAAACTGGATCTTTGAAGACCTCTGTGCAAACCGAACATCTGAATTGATCCTCGGTCAGCAGAGTGGCTGAAAGTACGCTGTGGAAACATCTTTGGTTATTACACACTCAGTGATGGTAAGCACAGCAAGAAAAAAACCTACATTTAAACTTTAAAAAAAAAGATCAAATCGCAGTGCAACATAAAAAAAGCATAACAATAAAAATCATTTTAATTACTCATTTCATACACCTTCAAAATTTTCTTGTTCAGGAGTTTATCTATTCTTAATGTTCATAAGATTTTAGACTTTTTAAATGAATGCCAACAAAATTCAATGAAGGCCCATCTAATATAATCATGTACCTTCTAAACTCGTGATTGTGTGCTTCGTTTCTGAATGCGATTGGTCGATCCATTGACTGCTCACTTTTCAGAGACGTTAAAGAAGGTGCTGGAGATGTTGCTTCATATGGTTCATTTAAACTTTTAGAAGAAAGATGCATGAGCTTATATACTATACATAGCATTGTTATGATTATAGAGAAACATTTAAAATCAGAAATATGCTATGGCAAACAAGCAGTTTTGCAGCTAAAACACAATTATTTAATCCCCTAAATAAGTAAATACTCATACTTGTCTGTCATGTAATGTCGTGCTCTGCTGTTGAATGCTATCGGTCGATCCATTGACTGATCACTTTTAAAAGACATTAACGATGGAGCTGGAGATGGTGCCACATGCAAAACCCTTTGTTACATGGAGAGAGAGAGAAAGAAAAATATGACATTGGATTAGGAAATAGGATTTGGAAATAGGACATATATATATATATA
>CAIGQZ010000379.1:24277133-24297957 GCA_903798205.1 Danio tinwini
TATATATATAAATATTTTTTTTTAATTTTTTTAAAAATATATATGCACAATACAAAAAAAGTAAACTTTCATACTTTTTACCACCGTAAGTTTGAGTTCTGTCTTTGAATGCAACTGGTCGATCCATTGATTGGTTACTTCTTAAAGACAAATATGAGGTTGCTGGAGATGGAGCTTCACCTGGTCTAAGACTGGATGAGACACAAACTTTATGTTTAAACAATGTACAAGAAAGTATTTAAGAAATGAAAAGTACATGCCTGATACATTTAATAAGGGAAAACACAGAACATTCTCAAAGATTTCATACCCAGTGTAACTAGAGGTACCACTGTTGAAGGCAATTGGCCAATCCATTGACTGATGACTTTTCACAGACTGAAATGATGGTGCTGGAGATGGTGTTTCCTCTAGTCTCAAACTGTGAATAAGATTACATATGCTACAATAAAACATAATAAAACAAAATGAACCCTATTTTACTCTAATGTTTAGGCAAAAGATGGCAAATGATATCAGATGTCAGCATTCATTAACCAATCTGAATTATTACACTACACTTTACTTTCAGCATTTTCTGTGAACATGTAACATCCGTGAACTGCTTTTGTTTAAATTTATGTCAAATCCTACTAAAATGTCACTTTCTCATTATGTGTTGAATAAAAATTACTTAAATTTCTAAAATTACTGTAAATGAAGTATAAATCCACACAACAGGTTGTTTGGATTTTTTGGGATGTAATTTAAGTAACATGGAAGAAAAGTTATAATGTTTAAATTATTGTCTAAATGGTCATATTTAAGTATGACAATGTCAAGATTCATTCGATTCAATTGTCAAAGAAGCATTTTTCACAGCTGAAATGTCAAACGTCTTTGAGATTTGCTGGAGTAGACTTTACAGAGTGGTTTTCCTCAGGGTCAGACAGTGAGGATCTTTAAGCTATCATCATTGGCAATTGATGATCGTCAGTGGTTGAAAGAGTACTGAAAATATATACTCAAGTAAAAGTACCATTACTTGCCTAAAAATGTAGTGCAAGTAGAGTAAAAGTATAGTATAAAAAGCAAAAGTACTTTTAATGCTTGTAAACAGTTTGCTGCGTTTATAAATTGTCCATGTCTTGAGGTTGTTTAGTATGAGGCGATTTACCTTCTATGTGCAATTTGATTGGACAGAAATCTCAGGACTGATTTTTCTAATCCCCATTGACAAGAAAAATAAAGTAGTTACTGCAGGTTGAAGGAAAGTAGTGGAGTAAAAGTACCAATAGTGCACTAAAAATGTACTCAAGGGAAAGTACAAGTACACATTTTTAAAACTACTCAGTAAATTACAATTCCTGAGAAAAACTACTCAATTACAGTAATTTGAGTATTTGTAATAAGTTACTTTACACTACTAATGACGTCACACCAAGAATCCCAAAACCCGTTGAACATTATTAGTGCTACAGTTAAAAAATATCTCAGCAAAAATGTTGAAACGCATCAGGTGGACAGCACAAATACAAATGTCAGATACAGTACCTTGTTGAATATGTGGAATTTGTTTACATTTTTTATTAATTTTAAATGACTTTCATTCATTTTTATTACTGATGCTGTAAAACCCTGGATTAGTCTCGCTCGTCATACTGTCTGACATTATGACAACTGAAATTGTACAGTGTGACATGGGGATCATATTCATACAGAAAATTTATATTCATACGGAACATTCATAAAGAAATTTATTGAAACAAAAAATTATTTAATTTTTCATACCATTTAGCACTGTAAGGATGAGTATTGTCTTTGAATGCAATTGGTCGATCCATCGATTGGTTGCTTTTAAAAGAGAAGTATGATGTTGAAGGAGATGGAGCTTCATTTGGTCCAAGACTGTTGAAAGAAAAAGATGAGACATGGGAACACTGTAAAACAAACTTACAAAATATGCAAGAAAAGGACAGAATCACACTTTGTAAGCACACCAGTTAAAACAGTAAATTCTCAAACTATTCATACCCAGTGTCAGGAGTTCCAATTCTGAATGCAATCGGCCGATCCATTGACTGATCACTTTTTACAGACAGGTGTGAGGGTGCTGGAGATGGTGCTTCAGCTAGTGTCAGACTATACAAGTACAAAATTAAGTTGTGATCAAATAATCACAATGACATAAAAAATAGCCACAACCATAGTCTGAATGTTAAACAGTAAAAAAATGAAGGATGTTTAAAAAAAGAATGTAAATTTAACATTTTAAAACATTTTATTTTTTGCCTTATTAAAATTTGGGAAAAGTAAATATTTGCAATATAAAAAACAACCTAATGTAACTATGAGTTTCACTATTGAATAGAGTTGGCTGGTTTATTGACATATGACTTCATGCTAAATCAAACAAGCAATTCCAGACAAGTGTTTTTCTAGACACTAAAATGTTTGTCATTAAACTATTACCACTTCTTATTTAATAAAGATAAATGATCATACTGTACCTTCCTCCCATGTAATTTTGCTTTCCATTGTTGAATGCAATCGGCCGATCCATTGACTGATCACTTGCCATAGACAGGTGTGAGGGTGCTGGAGATGGTGTTTCATCTGATCGCACCCTTTGGAAGATGGAGAAAACATGACATTGTTACAGGTTACTGTGGATTTAAAGAACATAGCATTAAGTGCACTGGAGCTGAACAGTTATTTACTTTAAAAATACGCAAGAGAAGACAAACAAGTTATAAAACAATTAAAAGATGAATTTTGCCAAGCAAGTGGTTTTGTATATAATAAAAAGATCTGTCATTTATTATCATACAATAAGAACACTACATTTAGCCCACTGACAGAGTAAATAATCATACATCTTTCCTATGTAGCTTTGTGCTCCTCTGTTGAATGCAATAGGTCGATCCATTGACTGATCACTTTTTATAGATATGAATGATGGAGCTGGAGAAGGTGCCACATACAAACCCCCCCTTTGACACAGAAAGAAAGAGAGAAAAAAAATGTGTTGCAAGTTGAAATAATAATGTTAAATACATTAAGGGCGTAATCACACTATGCTATCCGAACCGTGCCCAAGTCCGTTTCCCGGATTGTTTGAGAAGTGTGAGTGCTCTGAATCGGCCTCAGGCACGGTTCACTTGGGCAGCCCTGGCCCGGTTGGAAGAGGTGGGCCTGAGCGCAATTCACTTGGGCTCAGGCGCGGTACGCTTGCAGTGAGTGCAAGCGTGCTTGAGCCCGAAACTGAAAGCAAGACGTGACTTTTAAGGGACTGTTTGATATGGATTAATTAATAATTTACGACAGTTTGCGTTTGTTGAACAGTAAGAATGATTAAAGACGCAAACCTCACACTGCACGACAGCTGCACCTTCAGCAAACCTCCTAATTCCTGCAGCACGAGGACTTTGATTGTTTATGAGTCAAAAGTGGCTGATCTGTTCGGCGAAATATTAGACTGCGTGTCACCGCATATCAAACGACTTAAACAATATAACTAAAGAAATCTCCACTGTGCTGAGCGAGAGCGATTACTAAACAGCGCATTATCGATGACGTAAGCGTGCCCAGGCCAGAATGTAATGTGAGCGCTGGCCGTCGGGGGAGACGGGAGGGGGAAAAGCGTGCTTTGGTCCGGTTCAAGGCAACTGTACATAGTGTGAGTACGGCCTAATACAGACATATTTCTAATTGGAATAATAAATATATTAACCATTTACTTACAAGCAAGAACTAGTCTAGTATTTAAAACTAGTATTTGAAACTGGACTATACATTTTAGAAAACTGGTGTAAACATCACTTTAATTTAATTCAGTTACGTTTAATTTTAAACAATAAGACTCAATGATTAATAGATGCATGCACAACTATCTGTGTGCTGCAAACTTTTTTGCATGTTTTTTTTTTTAAACAAACAAATATTTTCAATTTAGAGAGTAAAAGCATGGACTTTAGAATTAAATGACTGTGTAGCAAGTTATACAAACAGACATATTTGCAAATAACAATTATCTATTCTGCATTAATACTCCAAAACAGACAAATAAAGAAAATGCAATATCGTACCGTTCACACTCCACCTTCTCCATATCTTCTTCTGATTCCTGTATGTCTATCATTTAGTTGTCATCTCAATCTTCTGAGACAAAACAAATGATTAAACCAACTCAATTTTTTATAAAAACAAACTAATCAAGTAAGATGAGCCAGCACTGTTAAAAAAAATCTGTTAAATTTACAAAAAATACCGGCAGCTGTGGTTGCCAGAATTTTTCTGTAAAAAATACGGAAGTTTATAGAACTGTTAAAATTTACAGAAAATAACCGTATTTCATAAATTGATACAATGTTCAGTTCACAGAAACGTAGCTTAGTGCACAAAAACAAAGTCATTCAATGCACTAATGTGTTCATGTGTGTTTACAATTAACAAACAGATTTTCACTGCATTACTAACTACGCAGTTACATTTAAACAAAAGACGATGCAGCATAACATCGAATACTCTTAGTTAATCTTGGACTTGGACCCAGATGCTACTATCCTCCACAATGGTGACACAAAAATGTTTTACAGTATTTTGCTGTTTTTTTTTCTTGAGTTTACGGTAAAATACTGGCAGCTGTGGTTGCCAGTAATCTACTGTTTTTAACATTTTACGGTCGTAAATTCATTTTACAGAATATTTCCGTTAAAAATACATTTCACAGTCTGTATTTTTTAATCGAACACATTTAACCCCTTAAATCGCAGAGCAAAATCCTCACTAGAGTCCTCACTTCAGAGTGAACAATCAGACAGTGATGAAGTTAATGAGATAATTAAGTGTCTAATTAAAGGAGGATTGAGAATTATTGATGAACAACTGTTAACAAGCAGAATCACTGAAGGAAAGAAAAACACATGGTTGAGGTTCATATCTCGATTCTTGATGTCTGTGTGTCATAATGTGCAGCTGGAGATCTCAAGGTTTTGTGCATGAAACTAATTAAACTAAATTGTTTGTTGAACCTCCATGGGAAACTGTAACATATCCCAAACAATTTCAAATAAAACTATTTTCTATGGCTGAACTTATAAAATACTAGAAATTAATGAAATTATCTGTAATGATCAAGTACACACAGTATAGTTTCTCATTGCCTTTCTTGCTATAACTGATGAGTTTCAGAAACACAGTTATAACAGCCTGAGAAACATTAAGGTAGAAGAGTAAAGGTTCAAGAGCCCAACTAAAGCAGCCCTTGATCTCCATGATGGTGAGGTCAAATGAAATATTTTCAATAAAAAATATAAATCTCTGTTAATTATCAAATATTCTTGCAGATATGAGAGAATAGAAGTCAAACTGTAATCAGTGAAGCTGCTAATGCTGTTATTAATGGAGTTGTTTAATGCTCTGTTTTAATTCAGTTGGTTAGGTGCGAGTCTGTAGTTTAATTTATTGTTCTTTCCTTCAGTGATTGGGCTTGTTAACAGCAGGTGTCCATCAGTTTCTGAATTCAGTCATTTATGGTCATTCACTCTGTCTAGTGGACTAATCTAATTGACTAATTTAGGGACTAGTGAATGAGGGTGTGTGGTGAGATTTCAGACACTCTGATTAGTTTCTCGAAAACAAAGGTTAGATCTGTTACAGCTATTTTCCGTATTTTGTACAGAAATAAGTTAATCTTTTAACAGGTTTTCACTGTAGATTGTACAGACTTTTACTGTTAAAATCACAGACATTTTTTACAGTGAGTGATTGAGAGTCACAAAAGGGGGTTGTCACAAAGTGACTATTCTAAAACTGTCATTTCATATCAGCACAGAACATATGGAAACACGCCTGTACTAATATTACATGCTTTAAATGCCTACATTTATACTATTTAAAGGGGTCATGACTTAGTATGTCTTTTTTGCAAGATGTTATTCAAGTCTCAGGTGCCTTTTTACAAGATATATAAGTCTCAATGTAGTAATCTCAAAAAAACCACCACCACATTTAGAGAGACCTGTCATTTGACTTAATTTCCACGATAGCAATGGTCAGCATGCGATGCGTAGCATGGATTTTTTTTTTATAAAATTCTGTATTTAGCTGCACAAATTGTATAAACAAGCAATATACTGTACAATTAACTACTACAAAAAGTGTTCATACATCAATGAATGTCTTTATTTTATCATCAAATTAGCTTGTTCAAAAACTTCTACACACAGCTGCCTAGTTCTAATATATCATATTGTATATAACACTTATATTTTACATTAGACTGTTAAAACATTCTTAAAATTAAAGGTTCTTTATTTGCATTATTGGTTCCACAAAGAGCCTTTCACAGAGAATTCTGTCAGAAAAAAATGGTAAAGAATTTATATTAAATACTGTCCACCAAAACATTCCAGTTCCCAGAATTGTTTTTCTATGGCACCATTGCAATTTCCCCAGATTCTAAAAGAGAATTAATGCACCGCGAAAGACTTACCTATTAAATTGCTCATATTATATTTAATACACAAGACCTATATCATGTCAACCTTATGCAATCCTTACTTTGTTTGAAAACCTGTTGTATATGATTTGATACTTATATTCTATATTTTCAGGACACTGCAGGCAGTGGGAGGCCTTTTATTTACCTTTTCAAAATGACAGCTGTCATCGAATTACTACCATGCTTTTTGGCTGGAAACTAATTTCAAGTTGTTATAATAAGAATAAAATTTACATTGTTACTGATTTTATTAAATAAAGGTTTTCTTGATTGAAACAAAGCATAATTGTGTAATAAATTAATTTCTTATGTTACAAACAAATTGTGTTAAAAATGTGTGAATCAAATTTTAAACATAAGGTATAAAAGGTCCTTTATTCTAGAGCAATCATGCCACATTTTTGTAATGTAATCTACAATAGCGTACTACAATGCAAACACACAGTATTTGGATGATTTAATTCATCTTATTAGTTACAGAAATGCCATCTTAAAATACAATATAACAATAAATTATATAAATACATCATTCATTTTCTTTTCAGCTTAGTCTCTTTATTAATCTGGGGTCGCCACAGCGGAATGGGTATTTTACAATAATTCATAATCTGTAAACTATATTGATCAATTTATGTGTATTTTTAGATTTCAAAAAGAATAGAAGAAGAAGATAGAAAAATAAAGCAGTGTTGTTGGGAGTTCAGTAGCCACAGAGGCCAAAGAGATAAAGTAACAGCCATGTAACATGCACTCCATAAAAGGTCAAGCTGCAGTGTGCCTGTTAATGTTAGAACAGATGACCCTGATTATTACTAAGCACAGATCTATAATGAATGTATTACATTACTTTCGTAACAGTTTGTGCTCATTTAAAATCATTAGTTGCTCATTAGTTGTGTTTACAATAAAACACGCAGGACAGACATGTATGTTTACATATTATTAAGAGTATTTGTCTAAACTAACACCCGAATATCCCAAAATGTCCTGCACTTTCGCTCCTCTTTAAGTGATGTTTTATAAACAAATTTCGGGAGGAGCACGTGCAGATGTTTCAGAAATTCATTACGTCATTAACAATCATTCTATTATCCAATCAGTATTTGACCAAACCCCTATAAATACAAAAATTGTCCTACCTGCAATATCTCACGACTTTAGCAACCCTCCACCATCCCGACACCGCACTTCTTAAACATTATCTAGCCGGGGGAGCGTTCTGGGGCCGGGCTAGACACTTCGCTCAAACCCCAACTCCTTTCTGTTCCCTGATACGGGGAATAACACGAGTTGGGGGTGTCTTCCCCGAGCTCAGAGCCCTCTCCCTGGACAGCACGCCAAATATGCTCTAATTCTTAAACTTCTGTAGGTGCGAACTCGTGAAATGGCGTGTACAGAAGCTGATCTGGGATCAGTTTATCATACGGATCGCGTCTGTCAGTCAGCGCTTATACCAGTCATTGGCTGATTCAGAGGTTGCATATGAAGGGGGATAATCGACGCACAGTTTTAAATGGAAAGTGCATGCACAAATTTTTATATTAATTTCAGCGTGCTTTCAAAATTAAAATACAAGAGAAAGATGGGAATATACGGAATGACGGGATGATAGCAGGATAGAATGGTAAAATACGGGATAATGCTGGCAAAAACGGGAGGGTTGACATGTATGAAGTGAACAGGAAGAGAAAAAACTGTTTTGCGAGGGAACGTAAAAACTTATATATATATATATATATAATTTATTTATATATATATAATTTATTTATTTATTATTTTTTCCTATTAATGTTTTTTTTCTTCCACTCAGTTTTTTTCCCCACCATCACGTCCTTTCCGGTACGGGGTCTCCGTAATGACGCACCTAATTTTTTTGTGTAATGACGCCATCTTGTGGTGTGAGAGAACACTCAACTTGGATACTCTGAAAATAGAAAAATTCCACCCAGACGTAACATCGAGACGTAACATTAAAAATAACTCCCTTTAACTTTGGGTTAACTTTGTAACTTCGTATATCATGCTTATAGAGCGGCATAACACAGTAAATGACGCTCAAAGTGAATAAAAGCATGAACGTACAGTATATGCAATACTTTCTACCTCCGGATTTCGAAACCTAACCTTACTTGGATCGCATCCATGGTCTTGACACGGATCCAGCTGCTGGACTTTGCAGGAAAATGTAAATGTGTCAATCGTCTTAAACCAAGAGCAAGAGCTTGTAGTTAAACATTTAGTTTTTTGTAGTTCTTAGTACTTTCAGTTTCGCTTTCTTAGGTTGCCTATTTATATATATTTTGTCTTATTTTTATTGTCTGGTTATTGATTCTGAGTTAGTAAAGTAAGATACGAACAAGTAAATTTATATTTAGCCTACCTCTTGCCTTCTCGAGAGCAAAACACGATGAACAAACACGCAGTATGTTATGCAAGCAGTCATTGCTGCGAGGACATCTTGAAAGAATGCGAGGGTTTGGGCGTCAGGCGTCATGTGACCAGAAAGTCTATACTGCTGATTTTTAAGGCGGTCTAGAGCTATATAAATATAATAAATACATAACCAGAACTTTAAAAGAATATATAATATAAACACAATGAAGAACCTCAACCACCATTTCGTTCATTTTAATTTAATATAAAACAATTACAAACACCTTGTCTTTAAACTTGGCATAACGTTTTATTTACATACAATATAAAAGTGATTACATAAGATTACATAAAAAAAACTTATTTAAGATTTAATTTTAGAATAATTAAAGTAAATTGATTGCAATTTTTTTCTAGGCTTGCAAGTAATTAATTAATTCACACTGAACATAAGACAAGTAAGGGGTAAATGAACACAAGACAAAGACTTCTAAGAAACTCACAAGAAATTGTATTTTTTAAATATATTTTTTAGATTATGTGGCTTTAGTTAGACTAAGAAATCTTATTGTGTATGACAATATAAGCAGTATTTGTAAATGATTAGCAATGAACTTAAATGATTATTATTTAGACACAAATGAAATTAGGCTATTCATGCAAGTATTGATGTGTTGATATTATTGTGTTGTGCTGTTACTTCACAGATTTTTTTATCAGACAGTCAAACTGCCAGGAGATTGAACTACCTAAAGATCCTTTTAGCAGGTATAGTTAGACTAGTCTATACTGGAAACTAACTACTGGAAACTTGCCTATACTATACATATAGAGTGGAGGATCTATGACGTCAATTTGTATGCAAAAACCAGGTAAGTGATCTGTGTGCACACGCTCCATACACTTATTTAAATATGTTTTATGATAATGACACATGCCAACACAGTGGCGCAGTAGGTAGTGCTGTCACCTCACAGCAAGAAGGTCGCTGGTGCGAGTCTCGGCTGGATCAGTTGGCGTTTCTGTGTGGAGTTTGCATGTTCTATCTGCGTTCGCGTGGGTTTCCTCCGGGTGCTCTGGTTTCCCCCACAGTCCAAAGACATGCAGTACAGGTGAATTGCGTGGGCTAGATTGTCTGTAGTGTATGATTGTGAATGGGTGTGTGTGGATGTTTCCCAGTGATGAGTTGCGGCTGGAAGGGCATCCGCTGCATAAAACATATGCTGGATAAGTTGGCGGTTTATTCTGCTGTGGCAACCCCGGATTAATAAAGGGACTAAGCCAAAAAGAAAATGAATGAATGTATGAATAATGACACATTTATAAAACTTGCAGTACATGTTTTAAAATTTTTACAACAACAGTAAAGCAAAACAAATGTATTTTCCCACATAAAAATTATCCAAAAAGGCATGCAGGTTTATATACAGATGTGTTTTTATTTTTTTTTTGCATATTTGTATTAATTTATAATATATAACGTGGATTATAATATAACAAACCGAAAGAGAGTAAATTGTTGCATAGTCCATATTTCTAAAAATAAACTTAAAAAGTTGTCGGAAGCAGGGTGGTGCTGACATAACAAGCGAGCGTGCTAAAGGCACTGTTCGTTTATATCGTAATGTTAGCTTTTCAGTTCTTGTCTTTGCATTTAAGATCCAACAGTGATTAAAGTTATATTTTCGTGTGAGGACTGTCCGGTACGACAAAACGTGTAAGTGTAATAAACTGTGTTTGAACCGACCGGCAACCTCCCGCTCTCCCTCGTAAAGCAAAAAACAGAAGTAACTGAAACTGCAATTCATCAAAATTCTGCTAGTCCTGGCTCTATAATAGAGCACATTTCTAATGACCCCACTGTTAAAATGGCCAACTTCTTAGCAGAAAAAAGTGTTTACAGCCTGGTACAAAAAACGATTTTGGCTCATATAGCTTATATTACTCTTCATGACAACTGTGAGGAGGGTGAATTTTTTATAACTCATCTGTTTAGTTTATATTAAGTTATAGGCTGCATAATTAAGGGTGTGGCCACTTGAGTGACAGCTAGGTCTCGCTGGTCACCTCACTTCACCTCAGATGATTTCAGCTCACACTTTTTGGAATTATTTTTTACAATTATCAGATGATATGGCGTATCAGATGATATGGCATGCTGTGTGCACCTTATTGTGCTCACAAACCATTCATGCGGCCTCCATTTCCTAGGTGAGTGAAATTATATACTTATATGCCATCTCTATAAATTAATTTGTTTTATTTTAATAATTTATCATTTATAATTTAATTAAGAACTGTAAAGAACTCCAGAATCTGACAGATTGATTAGTTGTAGGTTATATAACAGTCATCTGAAACATTGTCATACAGTGATATGCCTGGATTTCATAAATAGCCTTGCATTTACTAACACAGACTATATCTGAAATATTTGGATGTAATTTGCGCTTTCCTCCTGCAGAAAAATGTCATAAAAACAATGTTTAGTGGCTCAATGTATTACAACAGTGTTTTTGAAAGTATAAACACTTTATTGATATAGTGTACAACCATGCAGGTAATGAAGTATTAAGCATTTTGCAAAATGATAGCAGGTGTCTGTAGGCGTCTGTAGCTCCTCTCACGATGACACGCAAACAAAATGATGACGGTTGGCCACGTCTACTGGTAGCTTCTTCTTTTTTTAATTTATTCATTCATTCATTCATTTTCTTTTCAACTTAGTCCCTTTATTAATCTGAGGTCACCACAGCGGAATGAACCGTCAACTTATTCAGCAGGTTTTTACGCAGCGGATGCCCTTCCAGCCACAACCCATCTCTGGGAAACATCCACACACACACTCATTCACTACGGCCAATTTAGCCTACCCAATTCACCTGTACAGCATGTCTTTGGACTATGGTGGAAACTGGAGCACCGGAGGAAACCCACGCGAACGCAGGGAGAACATGCAAACTCCACACAGAAATGCCAACTGACCCAGCCAAGGCTCGAACCAGCAACCTTCTTGCTGTGAGGCAACAGCACTACCTACTGCGCCACTGCATCACCCTTTTTTATTAATTGTAAATATGTACAAACATAATAAATAGGTAAGATAATAGTAAAAAAAATTATAATAATAAAAACATTCATTCAATCAGTTGAAATTTACATAATGCTTCATATGTTTTTTTTAGCTTTTCTGTTTTTAATGTTACATAGTGTGTTACCATATTGTTTAATCTTGTTTATAAAATGTTCATAATTTGGCTTAGCTTTGGCCCATTTTTTGACATGAATATGTTATTTTCCAAGTAGTATTATTAGTTGTATAAGAAAATGAATTGTACTTTTTGAATCAGTTCCATCTTGTACTAAAGCAAATATAACATCATATAACCAAAATTGTATTAGTGTACCAAATGTTCTTGAAATAAAGTTAGAAACATCAATCCAAAATAATCTAGAGCATACACATTGAAAAAACAGATGAGTAACAGATTCTTTAACAATACCACAAAAATCGCAAGAGTTTTCTCTATCCACTTCAAACCGTTCAAATAACTCTTTTACAGGATAAATTCTGTGTAAAATTTTAAAAGATACCTGTCTTACTTTATTACTTATAAAAAATGTATTTGTTAGTAGCCATACTTTCTTCTACTCAATGTTTCCAAATTTTGATGACCAAAAGACTGTTGAAGATGGTATATGATTCTTTTTAAATACAATTCTAATACATCTATTACTACATTTATCTTTAACAATGTTAATATCACCAATAAATAAAACATCATCACTTGTCTTTGGCTGTTGGTCCACATTGTATATGGAATTACGCAACAGTGATACAACTTTACTTAGTATTGCATCAAAAATAACAGCATAGTCTTTTGATTTTACAGGAACTTATTTTTTTATCTGAGTATGACAAAAGCAATCCATGATCATCAAGTAATTGACTGACTGTAAATATTCCATTCCATACCATGATTAAATAAATATAGACTTCTTTTTGTACAAGATATCTTTTACTGGTAGCTTCTTTTGTGTATTCAGAAACCTATGGGTGACGTCACAGATACTACGTCCATATCTTTTACAGTCTATGCTTTAAACACAGAGGTTATTATTTGCAATCTTCGAAAAAAGCCTATGGGAAGATCTTATAGGAATTTTATCGAGGGAACCAGTTTTATGCAGCCGATTGGCCTATAAGGTGACATCATAGTTCCTCCACTCTATTTGTGTTCTTTTGTTGCAATATTGTCCTTTAAGGAAAAAAAAACATGTCATATGATTAAATATAAAATTTATAATTATTTTAAGTGGTTATTACTTTTTAGATTTAAATAACATTTTATGGAAAATCCCTATCAATGATTGTATCATTTTATAGTCAAATGACAGAGATATTTGATAAAATAAAACTCTGTGGTTTACTTTTTTCTTTTTTTTATTAATCTCTTCTTAGATGATTAAAAAAAAACTGTTAAAATCTGATTTTAACAATTAAATATTTCTAGTGTGGATAAAACAATAAGACCATGGAGGAGGAACATCATAACAACACTTTAAAAATTATGCAAAAAAGAAAACAGACAACCAAAACATCTTGCACTTGCCCCCAATGTGGAAAGAGTTTTTCACACAACTGCAAACAGCATCAAAAAATACATAACAGAGAGAGAGATCATGTTTGCTTGCAGTGTGGGAAGACCTTCATCACATTCGTCAGTTTAAAAAGACACCAAAAACTTCACACACATGACAACTGCAAAAAGCACCAGAGAACACACACGGTTGCCAAAAATCACATGTGCTTTGAATGCGACAAGACCTTTATTATAGCCTTCCAGTTAAAACGTCACCCGATCATCCACACTGGAGAAAGATCATTCATGTGCACTGACTGTGGAAAGAGCTTCAGACAAAAAAGCCACCTTAACAAACACAGTCACATTCACACAAGAGCTAATCCTTAGGCCTCAGGACTCCTTAAAAAACATCACATTGTGCATGCCATGGATCTACGAAGTAAATAAGCTGACCAAAGCAACTGTTTTGTTCAAATTAAGTTGTGTTTTAAATAAATCTCATGTTTATTTAAGGAGTAGCAGAAACATTGGTAACCCTTTACAATAACAGTACATGAATAATGATGTGCTATGCAGACTAAACATTACTTCATTATGACTAATGTTGAGTATATGCATGTGCTAATCATGAACTAACTTTAACTACAACATGAGTCAGTTTATGTGTGAATAACAGCTACCTTAATTACTTGTTAGTACATAGTTGTTTGTTAGTTACTGTATTAATTACCACATTAGTTTATGCTTAATTTAACCATCGTAAACTTGTGAGCTGTTAATGTATAATTATATAATGACTTTACTTGGAGGGTTACATCATCATTAACCCACTCTTAACTACTCCTATACTCCTTATGCACGTCTGTTTAGTGTGTTTACACTAAATAACAACAATAGAAAAGTGTTCTGTCAACATTAACATGAACAGTTTAAGCACAAGAGTTCATGAGTAGTTAAAGATGAGTTAATGATAATGTGCCCCTCCAAGTAAAGTCATGACATAATTATACATTAACAGCTCATGTTGGTTACATTTATCTTAAACTTAGATGTTAATATATTAATTGACAACATGAACTAACAAGTAATTAAGGTAGCCGATATTCACACAAGAACTCATGTGACTCGTGTTGTAATTAAAGTAAGTTCATGATTAGCGTGTGCATTAACTCATCATTAGTTCATAATGAAGTAATGTTTAGTTTACATATTAATACATCATTATCCATGTACTGGTATTGTAAAGTGTTGCTGAAATATTAAATGTATTTTTGTTGTTGTTCATATAGAAAATCCAATTCAAGAGTTTTGTTCTTGTTAGTCACCAGGTATTAAGGGTGGAAGTTCATTATTTAATTAATGTTGTCTGCTTGACTTGCTTAGTTCATTGTAGTCAGGAGTATCATTAAATGTTAAAGAGGATTTTGAAGGGATAGTTCATCCAAAAATGAATAATCTGTCATTACTCATCCTCCACGTGTTGCAAACCTGAGTTTCTTCTGTTGAACACTAAAGCAGTAGCCATTGACTTCCATAGTATTTTTTGTTCCTACTATGGATTTCAGTGGCTGCTTGTTTTCAACATATTTTATAATAACTTGTTTTTTGTTCAACAGAAGAACAACATTCATTAAGAACCACTGTGAGAAAATGTTCATTTTTGGGTGAACTATCCCTTTAAGAGACAGTAACTTGCGTGTTAAGGCTTAAATATTTTTTCATTGTAATAGGTTTCACTGAAATTCCTGTATTTTATATGATTTCTAAATATCTACACATGCAGAACTTTATTGATCTATTTTAATTTCTCTTCAATTAATGTTCACTGTTGCCATCTGGTGTCTAAACCTGTTGTTTCATCCTTTTTTTTATTCTTGTCCAGCAGATGGCGACAACATGCCACAATGCTTGTTATTAAATGCATGGTATTTTTGGCTACATGATCGTTTATGATTTCATTGTGCTGAAAGTAATGTGATTATATTTCTTTCATTTTATAATAAAGAAAAAAAATAATAAAACAATGTGTAAAAGTTTATATTTCTGTTTTTAAAAATGACATGGTCTGCTGAAAATGCACATTATCATTTTCTTAATTTTTAATTTTGATTATGATTGTATTGAAAGTAGGTCGACTATTTCTTTAATTTAAAAAATATATATAAATTTGTCTGTGGAAGAACCAACACTGAAAAAAAGTTGACTTCACTTAAAATTTTAAGGCAACACATTTCAGGACATTTTTGACTCAAATTTTAACCCAATTACTACACTTGACTTGATTTAAGTTGAGTAAATTCAAAAATACACAGAATTTTGTTGCCTTAAAATTGTGATTTTTAGTATTGAGCGACAATACAAAAAAATCAACCTATATGAAATAATAGTTTCATACAGAAATGACAGACTGAGAATAAGAAGATTATCTTTTAATATTCTGCTATTTTTATGCCTACCCAGATATTTTTACTGATGCCATTTTATTCAACTGAGCCTAATAGGCAAATATTGTTGAGAAGATAAGAAACCAAAGGCCTTCATATCAATAAACAGCAAAATTCAGTCCAAGACATTGACAATTTTGGAAAAAATATACATTTTAAAATATTTTTTCCACATTTTTGAGTGCCTTGGACTGATTTTTGGTGTTTATTCTAATGAATCCCTTTTTATTTTTGGTTGTGTTTATGGGGTGCATAGCAATGCGTGCTCATGCTTTATTTGTAGAACATAATGGTATTTTTTCATATATCCTACTTTGATTATATACAGCTTACTCAGCTCACATGAAAAGGACTGCCATATTTCCTAGTTCCTCTGAAGACCTGCCCTCAAGAGGCTCTGATTGGTCAGCTAACATAATTATCTGTGATTAGCAGATCAGCTCCACATCACCAAGAAACATCTCTGTTATAACATTACAGCGCCTCTGGTCATGCCCCTTCGCTGTGCTGGGTGTATGTGTGTAACCTGAAGGGTTTATGACATCATTAACCCAAGTGTATTTTTTTTGTAGTCCCCAAATTTTCTTCGCTGTAGGCTTTGCTAAGCTAACTCTGAAAAAGCCAATGTCTCCCTTTGCATTGAACTTTGACCATATTACATTCAGAGATGTTGTTTATGTTTACAGAGCTACATTACACATCAACTAAAGTTTAAAATATGATATTGGAGTGGACCACTCCTTTACGCTACCCCTGAGCATTTTTTGTTTGATTTTGCTTTCATATCAGTATTTGATAGTTAATTTGAAGCCTCATAATTATTAGTGCAAATACAAAAGCCCTGAATCAGAAAAAATGCAACATGTTTAACAGAATTGGAAAGTTTGTTTGTTAAATAACTCTGGCTCGTAAAATCACTCTGGACGCCTCACACCCAGCACACTACCTGTTCGAACTGTTACCGTTTGGTCGGCGCTACAGAGCACCAAGCACAAAAACAGCCAGACACAGGAAAAGTTTCTTTCCTCAGGCCATCTACCTCATGAACAGTTAAATATTCCCCTACTGTGCAATAAACGTGCAATACTTTCTCATACGCACTTGTACACAGCACCGTATAACCAGTATATTTACAGCATATCTGTACATACAACTCAACATCCAGATCTTTTTGACTGACTGCATCTCTGTTTAATGTTTAATGTTTATTGCCTTTTCTTTCTTGTATTTAATTTTGTGTTGTCACTCGTCACTTTATGTACACTGGAAGCTTCTGTTGCCAAAACAAATTCCTTGTGTGTGTGAAGCACACTTGGCAATAAAACTGATTCTGATTCTAAATTGCACGCTTGATTTTCTCTCGCCACTAGGCGGCGCAGTTGTAAAAGAACATATAACATATTTGTTATAACGTCTTTGGATGCACTTAATCCTTAAAGCGACAGTTCATCCAAAACGGAATAATTTTATGCTAACTTACTCGCCCGTATCACTCATTCAGAGCTGTTTGACTTTCTTTCTCTTCTCTCTATTTTCTTCTTCATTCTATGGGCGCTCAATCTCATCGCGTTGGTGGTATAGTGGTGAGCATAGCTGCCTTCCAAGCAGTTGACCCGGGTTCGATTCCCGGCCAACGCAACATATTTTTACGAATCATTCAGCAGCAATGTTGACTTAAATCCAAATCGTGACAATTAAAGAGTCCACTAGTAGATGCATTGGAGAATATGCTGCTTCTGCACTGAATCCCTCTGGCCTTGAAATCTCACATGTAATGACTCAGTGCTCTGCAGCCCCGCCTCCCCCCAAACTCCACACACGCTAGTGTTCAGAAACAGCTGATCCCGAGCAGAGCATCATCACAGTCCGCAATGTCATCCGAAGAGGTCGCACGGAAGCTGCAGCGCAGGCTGGACGCCGACAATAATCCCGGTACACAGGACGAGGAGCCGCCGGTGAAACCCGCCACTACCATGAGCGACGACACAACCTCTGAACTGACGGAGAAACTCAACCGCAGACTGGACATCCACGACGGCACCGCGAAACCCAAGCAGATGAAGGTGTTCAACCCCTACACCGAGTTTAAAGAGTTCTCACGCAAACAGATCAAAGACATGGAGACAATGTTTAAAAGGTGAGTACTCAATTAGTGTTTTAAACGTTTATCTAGATGCAATCAGATTTAATCGAGTTAATGAAGATGTGTTATGTGCTGAAATGGCATTTGGTAGACATTATTTTGGGTTATATATTAAGTTTGTGTGCTTGTAAGTGGTAGAGAGGGAGGGAGAGTTTTGGGATCACAGTGTTCCTGCGTCAGAAGGAGTCTTCATGTGTCTTTTGAGCTCATTTTTTGATCCATTTTTTAATATTATATTTGTATTTTCTTAAAGCAATACAAAAAGCAACAACAATTATAAAGACAAAAAAAAGAAAAGAAAAAAAGGACAGAAAAAAAAGATTTTAAAACCATTAAATACACCAGTTGCTCCAGTATTACACATGGGTCAACAATGTTACACATATATATCCAGGCCAGTGGGCACAGGCAATATGGTGATCTTGCAGACGATGAAAAAAATCACCATATTGATAACCTTTAAACTGTTATCCTTGGCATTTGACAATTTTTGATTCATTTTTAATTTAATGTACACTGTAAAAAATCTGTAATTTTACGGTTTATTTCTGGCAGCTGGGGTGCCGAAAAAAAACTACTTAAAATAACGACCGTTAAATTACAGAAATTTACTGTAAAATAACAGAGGTTGAATTACAGAAATTTACCAGAAATTTAAATTTAAGTAAATTTCTGTAATTTAATGTCCGTTATTTTACAGTAAATTTCTGTAATTTAATCACCCCAGCTGCCAGAAATAAAACGTAAAATTACAGAATTATTTTACAGTGTAGTTATCTTATATATAAGCATATTTTTAATTTTAAACGCCAGATTACTGCATAGAAATGTTTATTGGTTGAAAATAAAGTATTATATAAATTAAGTGTGAATTATTAGCGAAGTAACAAAAAAAAATTTAAGTTATTAAAATATTATTTAATACTATTTAAAATGAATGACAAAAATCATGATTGTCATTAATATGTAAGCTAAATTAAAGAAATTTTATGAATCCATTGAACGTATATTATGTTATGCTGACTTAAAACAGCTTGCATACCTTATAAAATCAAGTTAGAACATGATTAACTTAGTTTAATAAACTACAATGACTCAAAAACATATGCTGTCATGACTAATTGATCAAACTATTTTTACAGTGTAAGAATTTAACAAATTTTTATATATATATATATATGTTTTTCTGGTAAGAGTTGGTATATCATTAAAAAAATTATATTAATGCAATTAGAGTGGGAGTAAAATAGATTCCTATGTTTGTGTGTGTGAGGGAGCGAGTTAGAGAGCGAGTGAGAGTGTTTTGGGATCATTGTGTTCTTGGATGAGATGAAATTTTAAAGCTCAAATTAAATCCCTGATTATTCTTTATTTATTTATTTTTTTTTTTGGGTGTGTGATTGAGTATTATGAGGGAAATCTCTTTCTCTCTGCTTTGGTGTTATGCACATTGCAATATCATTCATTCATTATTAATACAAATGGAGTATTATTACAATTATTTTATTTAAGTACAGCATAGATAAAATAGCTCAATAAAAGCAGGACAGAATAATAAGACAGAATTCTCACATTTAATTTGCACAAATTCTCTCTCTGAGCATCCTTACCGTGCCAAGATAATGTTTTACTCTGGGGTCCCTCTCGCTGTCTCTCTCTCTGAACATTCATTGTCCCGCTTTCCCTCATTATTTCAGTACAAGGGTCCACTCACAAACTCTACGTCCCCATGGAACCCACTCAAAGTGCAACAATGCCATCTTTGTCTGTTTGTGTGTGTGTTTACAGCGACTTAGAGGAGTCTACGATGAGAGAAAGTCTCTTTGGTTTCATGCATAGATGTGAAATGGATTAAAGTTTAAAAAAAGTTTATTTATGTAGTCTAAATAAAAAGGAATAACAAATGATCTACCGTTTAATGTGAGGAGAATCCTTGGATGTGCATTCCACCTCATATTTTTTTTCTCCTGCACATCAATTTTTGCTGACAGATCATGGTTTTACCTGAGTTCATGTTTTTTTTTAGCTGATCCCAATGTTAATTCTGCCCTACATCAGCTTAAAGATTAAGCGCATGACTTATTGTACATAATATATGGGTTTAGCATTTGGCTGTTAGAATTTTCAAGCATCATCAGCATTGCTTTACTGAAAACTGTTAGATTATAAATTGTAATAAAGGAAACAATCTTGAAGTGTATTGAGCTTAAAACAATGGTTATCAAACTGTGGACATCCCATGAGGCTCTATACAGTACGTCAGGAACGTAAGGTGTATCTGTTGGAGCCAGAGAAGGGCACACTCTGGCCCACTTCACATCAGTTCAACCCAGTTTCATCAGAGATGAAAAAAGATGTCCCGTATTAGAGGAAAATGGGTCAAAAGCAGAGTTAACACATTCATAAACATAACACACACCTACACACTTCTGAATTAGCACACTGCAGATAGATGCATGGATAGACAGACAGACCAACTGATGAATAGATGGTCAGATGGATGGAAGGAAGGAAGGAAGGAAGGATGGATGGATGGATGGATGGATGGATAGATAGATAGATAGATAGATAGATAGATAGATAGATGCATTAAATGGATGCTGGGTGCATGGGTGGATGGATGGACAGAACAACAGATGAATAGATGGACAGATTGATGAATGGATGAAAGCATATATGGATGGATGGATAGACAGATTAACAGATGAATTTATGGACAGATTGGTTGATGGGTGGAAGCATTGATGGATAGATAGATAGATAGATAGATAGATAGATAGATAGATAGATAGAT
>CAIGQZ010000379.1:24297967-24311104 GCA_903798205.1 Danio tinwini
AGATAGATAGATAGATAGATAGATAGATAGATAGATAGATAGATAGACAGACAGACAGATAGATAGATAGATAGATAGACAGACAGATAGATAGATAGATCAACAGACATATAGATGCACAGATAAATATATCAACAGACATATAGATGGACAGATAAATAGATGGATAGCTGGATGCATTGAAGGACTCATGGAAATTAACAGATGGATGAACAGACCAACAGTAAAATAAATGTACAGATAAACAGGTGGATGTATGGACAGACCAATGGATGGATGGACAGATTAATAGATAGATAGATAGATAGATAGATAGATAGATAGATAGATAGATAGATAGATAGATAGATAGATAGATAGATAGAATGGATAGATAGAATGGATAGATAGAATGGATAGATGGAAGTGTGGATACTTTGATGGATGGATGGATAGATGGATGGATGGACAACTAAATAGATGGACAGACCAACAGATGAATGGATGGACAGATGGATTGGATAGATGGAAGCATGGATAGATGGACAGATATATAGATGAATAGCTGAACACATTTAAGGACTTGTGGAACGATGGATGGATTATATACAGATAGATGGATTGATGGATGGACAGACAGACAGACCACTGGATAAATGGATGGATAGATAGAAGCATGGACACATAGGTGGTTGAATGGATGGACAGATAAATATATAGATGGATGGATAGTTGGACAGACCAATAGATCAATAGACGGACAGATTGATGAATGGAGGGATAGATGGAAGCACGGATAGATGGACAGATAAATAGATGAATAGCTGGACGCATTGCAGGACTCATGGAAAGATGGATAGATAATATACAGATAGATGGATTGATGGATGGACAGATGGACAGACCATTGGATAAATGAATGGATGCATACATTGAAGGACTGACGGATGGAAGCATGGATAGGATGGATGGATAGATAGAAGCACAGATGGACAAATGAATGGATGAATGGATAAACAGACATATCACAGTTTCATCAGAAATATTAAGCATTGTAAATCAGCATTTTAGAATGATTCTGAAGCATCTTGTAACCCTGAAAACTGCTGCAATGGTGGTGAAACTGCACATATCACAGGAAGAAAACTTCTTTATATATATTTAAATATAGTTAAACAAGGCAAGGCAAGTTTATTTATATAGCACATTTCATACACAGTGGCAATTTAAAGTGCTTTACATAAACAGGAATAAAAAAGACAAGTGTAAGAAAATAATAAAAAAAGATAATAAAAAAACAGATAAAAATGTGTTAAAACAGGTTGTAAAAGAATGAAAAAGAAGAGAAAAACATAATAGTGCGATCTGTCGGACGTAGCACAGTGCTCATTCAATAAAGGCACAGCTAAACAGATGTGTTTTCAGTCTTGACTTGAGTGTGCCTAATGTTGGAGCACATTTGATAATTTCTGGAAGCTGATTCCAGCAGTGAGGGGCATAGTAGCTGAAGGCAGATTCACCCTGCTTTGACTGAACTCTTGGAATTTCTAGTTTATATGATCCTAGAGATCTGAGTGCTCTATTAGGTTTGTATTCAGTGAGCATATCTGTAATGTATTGAGGTCCTAGACCATTTAGTGATTTATAGACAATATAACTTTAAAACCTATTCTGAATGTAACTGGGAGCCAGTGTAAAGACCTGAGGACAGGTGTGATGTGCTCTGATTTTCTGGTTCTGGTCAGAATCCTGGCCGCAGCGTTCTGAATGAGGTGCAACTGTCTGTCTTTTTAGGAAGGCCTATGAGGAGGTCGTTACAGTAATCCGCCCTGCTGCTGATAAAAGCATGAACAAGTTTCTCTAAATCTTCACTGGAAACAACGCATCTGATTCTTGCAGTGTTTTTGAGATGATAGTGTGCTGATTTACTAATTGCTTTGCCATGACTACTGAAACTCAGATCTGACTCGAGAGTCACACCAAAATTCTTGACCTTATTTTTTGTTGTTTGACCTTTAGAGTCAAGGTACGCAATCACCTTGAGAACCTCATCTCTGTTCCCAAACGCAATGACTTCAGTTTTCTCTTTGTTTAACTGAAGAAAGTTTTGGCACATCCAACTGTTCATTTCATCAATGCATTGGCAGAGGGTGTCAATGGGGCTGTAGTCATTAGACAATAAGGCTAAGTAGATCTGAGTGTCATCAGCATAGCTGTGGTAGGAAATTTGTTTTTTTTCTCATTATTTGGCTCAGCGGGAGCATATAAAGTTTGAACAGGAGAGGTGCCAGAATCGAGCCTTGTGGGACTCCACATGTCATGGGTGTCCACCTTGACCTATGGTCACCTATACTGACATAATAACCTCTCCCTTCAAGGTAAGATCTGAACCATTTGAGGACCGTCCCAGACAGCCCAACCCAGTTTTCCAGCCTATCCAGAAGTATGCTGTGATCGACAGTGTCAAATGCAGCACTAAGATCGAGCAATACCGGCACTGTTAGTTTGCCTGAATCTGTATTTAGGCGGATATCATTGATTATCTTTATAAGAGCTCTCTCTGTACTGTGATGTGCTCTGAAACCAGATTGAAAATTGTCTAAAGACCCCTTGAAGTTTAAGAACGTGTCAACCTGGTTGAAAACAACTTTTTCAATGATTTTGCCAATGAAGGAGAGATTTGAGATTGGCCTGTAATTGCTCAATAGTGTGTTATCCAGGCTGCTCTTTTTCAAGAGGGGTTCATCAACTGCAGTTTTAAGTGAGTTTGGAAAAATCCCTGAGAGGTTTCACTTCACTTTTAGAAGATCCAGTTCTAGACAGTTAAACACCGTTTTTAAGAATGATGTGGGGAGCTTGTCAAGACTGCAGGTTGATGTTTTCATAATTTGCACGATCTCCACTAAGATTTTATCATTAATTGCCATGAAATCAGACTTAATGTCTGATTTCTTAAGTTGTGTTAAACAAGCCTTCATAATACATTCAATCTGACCACAAACATCTGAACACTACTAAATAAATATAATTTATAATTTAACATGATTTCTATGTATAAATGCGCAGATTTAGCACAGAGAGGGTGTTGACCTGGAATGTGTCCGGCATTCATGCGGCAGAACCCACATGCCAATCTCATCCTCCTCTTTCTGTTTGTTATTCTCTCTTTTCTTTCATACAGCAGGTCAGCTTTATTAACCCCGACCTCCTTCGTGCCGCTTCAAGTACAGTAGCCTACAATGGCTTCTCATAAGCGTATCTGCAGTTAGCGACTGATCCAGGGTCAGCCTTTGTACTGGATTGCATTGCTCTGAATGCCAGGCTCTATAGCTGAATCTGTGCCCCGAGCCTTGGCATCTATAAATACCACAGCAGGAAACCAGAGAGGACAAAGCGAACGTCCACACACAAACACATGCCGCGCACCCGCAATTACGTCAGGCTAGTTTGTGTTTTCGTGCATCCACACACATTTCACAGTCGGGTGTGTAGGAGTGTGTTGCCAGTTGCTGAAAGCAGTTGCTGTTGTGGTCAGCAGATTTACAGTTGTCTTTAATCAGGACAGGGCGAGTGTGAGCATGTCTTGTTAAGCATCCTACAGAGGCTGTGTGCACACTAGTACACTTTAGTTAAAAAAATGCATATTTGTCTTATCTGTTTCAGCCTTTAGTCTATATTGAGATAGTATTTTTAGGAAATGAATTTTTGAAAACGCTGTACAAATTGCATACATTTTTTGTTTGTGTTGCATTCTAGACTGTAAAAATAAAGGCTTTTAAAAATTATGCATTTTAGTAGGGCTGTGCAATTAATCGAAATCGAATCGTAATCGCGAAGAGGCTGCGATATAAAAACTTGTATTACTTATTTCCCCCACCCAGAGCAAATGCGTGACTGCTGTCTGTGGGTCTTACTAGCCAATTGAGTGAGCACATTTTCGTTCTGCCCAATCAGAATTGCGCAACCAAACTATGCAGAAAGCCCACAATAAAAACAATCAAACAGGAAAGAGTGGGATGATAACGAGAAACATAAAACATCGATAATATAGGAATATTTTGGTTTCAAAGTCACAGAAACCAAACAAAACAGGATTTTTATTTGTGTTTACTGTTTGCTCTAGACAACATTGAGTGTTTCATTTCTGAATATTTAATAAACAATTTAAATAAAAGTGTAAGTTAATATCTTTTCAGTTCCTTTTTTTAACTAACACTCACTGCATTTTAGCAGTAAGAAGCTACAGATTATAGAGCTGCAGCTTGACTACAAAATTAAATCGCTAATCAAATCAAAATGGCAATATCTGTCAAAAAAATTGCTATTGGATATTTTCCTCAAATCGCACAGCCCTAAAATGCTGGACAACATTGTAAAGAAAATGGTTTGCTGTCCCTCCAGGATTTTGAGGGACTTTTTTTCTTTAAGTTTGTGGCATATTGATTTTCCTTTGGCTTTTCTTAAAATTTGCAGCATTATTTTGTGTTGATTTGCTATAGAAAATATACCACAGACAAAAGTCTTTATTATATATTTTGTATTACTCCTAGACCCAGACATTGGGTTCTGTAACTTATAAAATCACTTATAAAATCACTATTTAAAATCCTTTAAATATAAAGGATACTGTATGTTTAAAAAAATATTGTTTTCATATAAGAATCAAAATCTACAGAATCATTGCACAGGTAGTCTCTCATGAAGGCCATCCCAGTAAAAATAATTAGTGTTGTTGCTGTTTTTTTTTTAACATAGAGTTAAAGTCAAAAGTAGTCGCTCTCCTGTGAAATTTGTATTTTTTTAAATAGTTCCCAAATGAACAAAGCAAGGAATTTTTCACCGTATTTCCTATAATGTTTTCTTCTGAAGTAAATTTAAATATTTTTTTTTTATTTTGGCTAGAATAAAAGCAGTTTAAATATATATATTTTTTCAATTAAGGTATTATAGTTACTAGCTACTACAATATTATTAGCAATTACAGCATGTGTTGTGAAAGAGGCGTGACACAATGTCTGTGTTATGTGGTGTGCCCGCAACAAGTTTTAACTAATTTCACTCACCTCAATTTTCTACAGTCTTTTGCAGTAATATTTGTATAAGTTAATGCGACTTTGTAAGTTTCCTCATATTTAACATGCTCTGTCTTGTTTGTCTGGATAAATGCTGAGTTACAGACCAGCGTAAAGGTATATACTGCCACCTATGATCATGATGTGTGTAAAATCATGGCTTAGTGATGGTTGTTTGCATCCACATGGCCTTTGCTTTGGGTGAATCCGTGTCGTGATGACATCATACAAAGTGTCTCTAGACCCCGAATATGTGGGAAATTCATGGCTTTTCAGAAAAAAATGTTTGTTTGATTTTGTGATAAGTTCAGCGATCACAAAATCTTGAAATTCTGGAGATACTGATTTTAAATCCTTCCGTTTTACTGCTTTAAAGAAAAATATATTGGTAATGTTTACAGGGACCGTTTGTTCAGTGGTGCAAGCACAGAACAGTTGCATTACAGAGATTTTGGGGGAGAGCTGGATCCTGTTATACATGGTCAAGTAACTCAACATTTTGGCGCAATGTTTCAAAGAGACGGAAAGTAAATAAACGGCTAACGGATATGACACAGGTAAAATCATCTTACGTCTGTGCACAGTATATGAACGAATGCATTTTCGTCGTTATAGACTGGATGACTTTGTTTTTCAAAGAATTGAAAACGATAATGTGCATATGGAGCGTTTTTAGATGAAAACACCATTTTCCAATGTATCTGGATTAGTGTAGACGTTGCCAGAGAAAGAAAAGAGAGAATGCTGAGTGAATAAATTGAAGGGCTTTTATGCAGCACTTTAACGGTAAGGGTTGAGCTGTTAATGACCTTTCAGAAACAATGAGCAAAGGAGGCGAGATTAGATGGCCATTCAGAGTGACGCTATGAAAGAGACTGATAAAAAGTTCACATTGTTTCAGAGGTTTCTCTTCAAATACCACAGGAGAAATAAAAACATTCACATGCAGAAATGATTGAGAAGCAATAACAGTTCTAAAAGGCACATGAGCTAAGGTTGATGTTAAACTGCAAACTAAAATAAGAACTAAATAAGAGAAAATAAAGACTAAAATAAGAAGTCTAAAACTATTTTTCTTTGTTATTTTATAATACTTGGTGAGCTGTAAGATGCTGGAATGCAGTTTGCATTGATGAAATAATCCAAAGTAGTAAATAAAACAAACTAATATTCATAAATTTGTGATTGATAAATTTTTTGTGTGTGTTTTTAAAGTATGTTATGTGGGCAATATGTAAAAAAAGTGATGTTGTGTGATATATTGTCACAGAAATGATTGCAATAAGCAATATTATTGTCATTTTAACACTATTCTGGGCTGTTAAACAGCATTTTAAGTTCTGGTTTAGATCGCAAACCAAGATTCAACCAATCACCTGTGAGCAAAGTGACACATCTTTGATGCTGTAAAGCCACGTCTTCTATTTCATTTGCTTCTAATTAAAGGTCAATATTTATTAAAACCCTGTAAAGACAAAATCATTAAAACTTATATTAATAATAATAATTATTATTATATCTGTAATCAGTTAGACATGAGCAATTTCAGATTACAGATCAGTTGAATTCTTCATAAAATTACCATTTAAATGTATATGTGCATTTTTATAGCTGCAATTTAAAGCTTTGTTTTGTTATTTTATTAAATCAGGACATAACGTTTTTAAAAATATTTTATGATCTTATATTTATTAGAGTGTCGGTATATACAGTCAGTGGTGGATAGAGTACTGAAAAATCATACTCAAGTAAAAGTACCATTACTTGCCTAAAAATGTAGTGTGAGTAAAAGTATCTTCTGTGATTATTACTTGAAGTATGAGTAAAAAGTAGCCCTTTTAAAAGTACTCAAGAGTAGTGAGTAGTGAGTATTACACTGTAAAAAGCTGATACATTTACATTTAATTTGTGAATGTGTGTAAACGTAACATTTTGTAGTGCATCTAGTTACTGCCCAGCAGGCACACAACGTCATAGGACGTTAATATTAGGTTAAATTTAGGTTGTGATGCCTGGTGACCAAATTTAATATCTAGCCAGTGTCTAAAGACAATGTTATTTTGATGTCCAATAATGACGTCAAATGACGTTGATTTTAGGTTGTTGGAAAGTGACCAAAATCCAACGTCGAGCCAACATCTTAAACCAGCGTCATATTGACATCAAATAATGACATTTATTCGTCAGGTACGGCAACCAAAATCAAACATCTAATAGACATCATAGTGGTAACATCCACACAACGTCAAGCTATTACATTATTAGACATTGATATTTGGTTGGTTTTAGGTTGGACATAGACATTGGCCTGACGTTAAGTTCTGACGTCAACCTGATTTTCATTTCCAAACAAGATGCAGCATCCCCATGATGTTATGGTACAACAAAAATCTGACATTACACATGTCTTGAGGTAGTTCATTATGATGCAAATTACCTTCTATGTGCAATTTGATTGGACCGGAATCACAGGACTGATTTTTCTAATCCCCATAGACAAGAAAAAATAGTAGTAACTGCAGGTTAAAGGAAAGTAGTGGAGTAAAAGTACCAATAGTGCACAAAAAATGTACTCAAGTGAGAGTAAAAGCACACAATTTTAAAACTACTTAGTAAGTTACAATTCCTGAGAAAAACTAATCATTTACAGTAATTTGAGTATTTGTAATTAGTTACTTTACACCACTGTATACAGTACACATTATCAACTACACAACTTTAATAAAGCAACTAAGCTAATAAAGCAAGCTGTTTTCATTTAGCTGCTCTCTTCCATGGACAGCTCTTTACATCTTGCTGTACAGTATATTCTTTGCCTGCGAATTGCACTAACTCTTGTGAAAAGTCACAGTATCTTCATGTTTCAAGGCACATAGTGGGCTGTTTGCTACTGATGTCTTGCCTTCGTGCATTTCTACATGCGCTTACAAACTCAGGATCAAACCTGAGTTAACAGTGAAAGCTATTGACCAGCATCATGGTATCCACAAAGCCTGACTGCACTGGTTTTGGTTTAGTAAACTTGAAACTAATCCAGTAATCCTGAGTTTGTTCAGCCACCATCATGGAACAGGCCCCCGAAAATCTCCTACATACACTCAACCATAGACTTTCCCCTCAAAGAAAACAGGAAAGTGAAACACTCGTCTCTCCATATGCACCAGACACTTTACTTAAATAAACAACAACAAAAAAGCTATGTTTACCTGTGAAATTACCACACAATCATGTTGCATTACTTGTTTTCTTTACCTCTTTTGCACAATATCTTGTGCAATATTGTTCTGTCTTATGTTAAATGTGCTAGTATATGTTTAAAGTTAAGTATTTATACTATATGTATAGTTAGATTACGCCTCTGGTATGTTAGGTTTAAAATGGCTATTACATCTGCCGTTGTTTTCATTCATTCATTCATTCATTTATTTATTTTCCTTTGGCTTAGTCACCACAGTGGAATGAACTGCCAACTATTCCGGCAAATGTTTTATACAGCAGTACAAAACACATTTTATGTTTTATACACACTCTCATTCACCAGACTGATCTCACAAGGACACGTAAGTATTTTACGTTTTGTCAGTTTAGTGGCTAATTCGTACGAATTGAGTCGTACGAAAATGTACGAATTTAAAAAGGAGGCGTGGCACCTAACCCCACCCCTAACCCAACCGTCATTGGCTGATGAGCAAATTGTACAAATTAGATCGTACGAATTTATACGAATTAGCCACTAAATCAAAAAGTTTTAAATTGCCGTGAGATTGCGTTGCATTCACACACACGCTCATACACAAAGGCAAATTTAGTCCATTCAATTTACTTATAGTGCATGTCTTTGGCCTGGTTGGGAAACCGGAGCACCCGGAGGCAGAACACAGGCAGAACATGCAAACTCCACACGGAAATGCCAACTGACCCAGCTGGGACTCGAACCAGCGACCTTCTTGCTTTGAGGCGACAATGCTAACCACTGAGCCACCATGCCACCCCGGCATTGTTTTATATATTTATAATTGTTTATTTATGTAGCACCATGGTCCTGCAAGACACGACATTTCATTCGTCTTTATGTCCACACAGGTAGTGGAATGACAATAAAGCTCAACCTGACTTGAGCTTGTCTTACTTGAACTTAAAAATCAAGAAAGTGACCAAAGTGCACAACAGAAATGGGTTAAAACCCCAGATATACAGTAAACAGGATTGTGTTATTCTCATCTACTTGTGATCTGATTGACCAAAACCTTTCTTCCAGGTGTAAATATAGATTTAGAGATTTTGTTGAGATCACACAAGATTAGTGTGACCTTTACATCTGCAGAAAAATCGAAGAAATCTCTTAGACTTTCTCCATTTTGCTGTCTAGGAGAATAAAATGGCATCTCATTGGTGATTTATGGAGAGAAGTAGATGCTCACCTGTACTTTTCTTCTAGCACGAACATGCACTTTCTAAAAGCATCACTCAAGTTAAAATAGAAACCCACTCCTTCAATCTCAGACAAACACTTCTCTCTCTCTCTTTCTCTCTCTCTCTCACACTTCTGCGGGTTGGTGTGGCAACAGCTGGCGAGCCGCTATAAATACTCTCCTCTGTTAGAAGCTCTTTTTTCCTGCTGTTTCTTCCATCACTCTCCTCCTGCTGATCTGCTGCCCTCCCTCTGGATAAACCACCATGTCAGCAGTCACTGTTAAGTGTTGCTAGTTGACTGATATGAGCTGAACGATGCTGGAATGCAGTGTGCGTTGCTAATTTAATCCAAAAGCACCACACTAGTGTTCGAGATTTACGTACTGCAGGCCATTCATAACAGAACAAGTTGTGCAATATTTTGTCACAGAAATGAATGCGATAAGATATGTTGTTGTAATTTCAAGACCACTTTATGTCGCTGATTATATATTAGTTATCCAACAGCATTTTAAATAATGCAAACAGGGATAAACACTTCCAAGAGCCAAAGCCTTTCATTCTGAAGGCTATTTAGATTCTGACATTTGATGTAAATAACTCATAATATCCTAATATAAACGTAATGTAGAATGTTATTATGTTAACATTTCATTGAATGTTATTTGTGAAGTTTTTTATAATGTCACTTTCATGGAAGTTGACTGCAGTTTTGAAACCTAGTTTATTCAGATAAGTTCAATTCATGTTTATTTCTATAGCGCTTTTACCATGTAGATTGTGTCAAAGCAGCTTAACGTAGATGTTTTAGTACATTTAGCACATTTTCAGTTTGGCTTTATGTCAGATTTTTACACTAAATAAGTGATAGACATACAAGGAATATATTACATATTATATGGAAAGTGAGGACATATAATAAAAATGTCTAGAATGTATAAAATCATTTTAATAAAGCCTTACATTGGTAGCATACACTGAGTGAGCAAAAGGGGCTGGCTCAAGCCAGTCGCAAAGGATTGCACAATCCGACGAGAGGCTAAGCTCGGGCTGCCTCACCTCGCTTCCTATGCTGTAATTGAACAGAAAATACACAAAACACAGCGATTTTGATCATAAATTATTGAAATCATTTGAATCATAGAGAAATTGCATCTATAGCCCAGATCAGTGGACAAATATAGATTTTATCATTAGTATACATCTTATAATGGCACGTGAGGATGATGGCAGGTGAGGCCCTGCCTCCTCTGACCGCACGTCCCTGCTGAATAAGCTTTAGATCACTTTTAGATTACTACCATAAAATCTCGTTACTTCTACAGGGAGTGCAGAATTATTAGGCAAGTTGTATTTTTGAGGATTACTTTTATTATTGAACAACAACCATGTTCTCAATGAACCCAAAAAACTCATTAATATCAAAGCTGAATATTTTTGAAAGTAGTTTTTAGTTTGTTTTAGTTTAAGCTATTTTATGAGGATATCTGTGTGTGCAGGTGACTATTACTGTGCATAATTATTAGGCAACTTAACAAAAACAAATATATACCCATTTCAATAATTTATTTTCACCAGTGAAACCAATATAACATCTCAACATTCACAAATATACATTTCTGACATTCAAAAACAAATCAGTGACCAATATAGCCACCTTTCTTTGCAAGGACACTTAAAAGCCTGCCATCCATGGATTCTGTCAGTGTTTTGATCTGTTCACCATCAACATTGCGTGCAGCAGCAACCACAGCCTCCCAGACACTGTTCAGAGAGGTGTACTGTTTTCCCTCCTTGTAAATCTCACATTTGATGATGGACCACAGGTTCTCTATGGGGTTCAGATCAGGTGAACAAGGAGGCCATGTCATTAGTTTTACTTCTTTTAGACCCTTTCTTGCCAGCCACGCTGTGGAGTATTTGGACACGTGTGATGTAGCATTGTCCTGCATGAAAATCATGTTTTTCTTGAAGGATGCAGACTTCTTCCTGTACCACTGCTTGAAGAAGGTGTCTTCCAGAAACTGGCAGTAGGACTGGGAGCTGAGCTTGACTCCATCCTCAACCCGAAAAGACCCCACAAACTCATCTTTGATGAAACCAGCCCAAACCAGTACTCTACCACCACCTTGCTGGCGTCTGAGTCGGACTGGAGCTCTCTGCCCTTTACTGATCCAGCCACGGGCCCATTCATCTGGCCCATCAAGACTCACTCTCATTTCATCAGTCCATAAAACCTTAGAAAAATCAGTCTTGAGATATTTCTTGGCCCAGTCTTGACGTTTCAGCTTGTGTGTCTTGTTCAGTGGTGGTCGTTTTTCAGCCTTTCTTACCTTGGCCATGTCTCTGAGTATTGCACACCTTGTGCTTTTGGGCACTCCAGTGATGTTGCAGCTCTGAAATATGGCAAAACTGGTGGCAAGTGGCATCTTGGCAGCTGCACGCTTGAATTTTCTCAGTTCATGGGCAGTTATTTTGCGCCTTGGTTTTTCCACACGCTTCTTGCGACCCTGTTGACTATTTTGAATGAAATGCTTGATTGTTCAATGATCACGCTTTAGAAGCTTGGCAATTTTAGGAGTGCTGCATCCCTCTGCAAGAAATCTCACTATTTTTGACTTTTCGAAGCCTGTCAAGTCCTTCTTTTGACCCATTTTGCCAGCCAAAGTAAAGGAAGTTGTCTAATAATTATGCACACCTGATATAGGGTGTTGATGTCATTAGACCACATCCCTTCTCATTACAGAGATGCACATCACCTAATATGCTTAATTGGTAGTAGGCTTTCGAGCTTAGAGTAAGACAACATGCATAAAGAGGATGATGTGGTCAAAATACTCATTTGCCTGATAATTCTGCACTCCCTGTATATCACATGAGCTAAAAGTCCTAATTGAGAATGATTGATATGCTTATTCATGTCAGATCAATAATGATCTGATGATGCTCTCAACAACAGACGTAACACAGCATAACACAATAGACCAATCTCAGAAGGTAAAACTGATAGCCATTTTTGTTTCTCGAAACACAGTAGCAGTAGTAGCAGTAGCACAGTAGTTTTTAACAAACACATTGGTGCTCACTTATTTTTTCCCCTTGTATCTGTTGTACATATTTGCACGTAGTCCTCGCGCTTTTCAAAATGACATATGGTAATGATGTCTGATGATCTATGCATGCTAATGGTCATGCTTGATCAACCATCATTTAGATTGCGATTATGAAAGTTGAATCAGCATGGATTAATGACTGGCATCCTCAGTGTAAGCAATGAAGGATCTGTATATAAATTTATCCAATGATCTATGCATGCTAATCATCATTCTTAATCGACCATCATTAATAATAATAATAATTTATTTTTATATAGCGCCTTTAAAACTCAATTCTCAAAGTGCTTTACACAAAGGTACAGATGTAAAAATGATTTTGTATAACTATGAAAGTAAAGCATTAAAAATAAAACATAAAAAGATCAGACATTCAATATCTAGAATCGTTTAGATGTATTAATTTAAGCAATCATCAAAATTGAATCAGCATTGACTAATAACTGGCATCCCTAGTGAGAATGATGACAGAACTTTATTTGTAGTTAACTCTTTTGGTTTGTGTGTTTGTGTTTGTGTGTGTGTGTGTGTGTGTGTGTGTGTGTGTGTGTGTGTGTGTG
>CAIGQZ010000379.1:24317392-24346522 GCA_903798205.1 Danio tinwini
TGTGTGTGTGTGTGTGTGTGTGTGTGTGTGTGTGTGTGTGTGTGTGTTTGTGTTTGTGTTTGTGTGTGTTTGTGTGTGTTTGTGTTTGTGTTTGTGTCAGTTTCTGCTGATCTTCCGGCGGGCCGCAGCCGGTGAGCTGCAGGAGGAGAGTGGACTCATGGCTCTGGCTCGGCTGTCAGAGATCGACGTCTCCACTGAAGGCGTTCTGGGAGCCAGAGACTTCTTTGAGGCCAAGGTTTGTCCAGTTTTGCTGCATGGACACACACTGCTCGCATGCGCTTCAGAAAACTATTTTTGACCTTAGTCTTCCCTCTTGTGGTCATACTGTGTAACTGCATGAAAGTTACAGCATGAAATTACAGCAAATGTGGTTCTACTTAATGTAGCCTACTGCGGGGGAAAAAAGGATGTACAGAAGAAAACAAACCTTAAAACAAAAGTCCATTGCTTTAAGTGTTTACGAACATAAACACACAATTAGTAATACATTTATACATTTATATGTTCATTTACATTATTTACATCTACAATGTTAACAAACATGAATTTGGATTTTTGGAACTATGATTAATAAATGCTTTACAAGATTATTTATACTTAGTTGATGTTAGTAAATACACTTACTGGCCACTTTATTAGGTACACTTTATTAGTACTGGGTTGGACCCCCTTTTGCCTTCAGAACTGCCTTAATCCTTTGTGGCATAGATTCAACAAGGTACTGGAAAATTCCTCATAGATTTTGGTCCATATTGACATGATAGCATCACGCAGTTGATGCGAATCTCCTGTTCCACCACATCCTAAGGTGGAACTAAGGTGCTCTATTAGATTGAGAACTGGCGACTGTGGAGGCCATTTCAGTACAGTAAACTTATTGTCATGTTCAAGAAACCAGTCTGAGATGATTCGCGCTTTATGACATGGTGTGTTATCCTGCTGGAAGTTGCCTTTAGAAGATGGGTACAGTGTGGTCATAAAAGGGATGGACATGGTCAGCAACAATACTCAGGTAGTCTGTGGCGTTGACACGATGCTCAATTGGTACTAATGGGTCCAAAGTGTGCCAAGAAAATATCCCCCACACCATTACAACACCACCAGCAGCCTGAACCATTGACCCAAGGCAGGATGGATCTATACTTTCATGTTGTTAATGCCAAAATCTGACTCTACCATCCAAATGTCACAGCAGAAATCGAGACTCATCAGGCCAGGCAATGTTTTCCAATCTTCTGTTGTCCAGTTGGTAAGCCTGTGTGAACTGTAGCCTCAGTTTCCTGTTCTTATCTGACAGGAGTGGCGCCCGGTGTGGTCTTCTGCTGCTGTAGCCCATCCGCCTCAAGGTTGGATGAGTTGTGCATTCGGAGATGCTCTTCTGCATACCTCGGTTGTAACGAGTGGTTATTTGAGTTACTGTTGCTTTTCTATCAGCTGAACCAGTGTGAGCATTCTCCTCTGACCTCTGGCATCAACAAGGCATTTGCTCCCACAGAACTGCCGCTCAATGGATATTTTCTCTTTTTCAGACCATTCTCTGTAAACCCTAGTGATGGTTGTGAGTGAAAATCCCAGTAGATCAGCAGTTTCTGAAATACTCAGACCAGCCCGTCTGGCACCAACAACCACGTTCATTGTCACTTAAATCACCTTTCTTCCCCATTCTGATGCTCGGTTTGAACCGCAACCGATCGTTTTGGCCATGTCTACATGCCTAAATGCATTGAGTTGCTGCCATGTGATTGGCTGATTAGAAAATTGTGTTAATGAGCAGTTGGACAGGTGTACCTAATAAAGTGGCCGGTGAGTGTACATTAACTAACTCATAGACCATTATTCTACACTGTTGCCGAAAACTACTTCACAAATAACGAGTAAGGGACTAAGCAAGAAATCCTGCAATAAAAATATTTAAATACCTGTTACAGTTTCTTACATACAAATCTAGTGATATTTGTTTTATTTACAACCAAGTTATTACACTTTGTTATTGGTGACGTTTTCCACATGTACTGAATTATTTATTTGAAGCAGACACTGATATTTATAAGTGTTATTTAGTAATGTTGATTTGTCATAATGTTACTTGTTATATTTTGTTTGAGTAATTTTAGTACTTGTTAATTTCAGCAAGGCAAACGTTATTTTTTTTAGGTTGAAGTTTTTTATCTAGTATTTCAAGAGTTCACACTTAGATATTGCTTGATAATAATAGCAGGTTTGGCATGCTGTCCCAGGAGAAAACCGTGAGCTCGGAGATAATTGAGTCCAGGGCTCCCGTCTGGTCAATGAGCATGTAAGGGGGTACGAGATCAGGTAGTTCTCGAAAACTCCCCCTGATATAGGAGGAAAGGGGGAGATGGGGTGATTCTTCAAAAAATGGAGATAAGGGAGTAAGGCTAGACCAGGGATGGGAAAACTTGATCCTGGAGGACCGGTGTCCCTGCAGAGTAACACTAATCTGTGTCTTCAAGATCACTAGGAAACTACAGGCAGGTGTGTTTGATTAGGGTTGGAGCAAAACTATGTAGAGACACCGGCCCTCCAGGATCAACTTTGCCCATCCCTGGGCTAGATGGACTATTTATAGCGAGTTTGGAACAATCTGATTGGCTTACTAATGATTACAGATGAGAGACTAGCCGTGATCAATCATGTGCTCCTCTCGAAATTAGTTTGTGAAACTTCACTTATATTTTACTATATTTAATCTTTATTGCCCCATTTCAGTTTCATTTTATTTATAATCAGACTTTTGCAAACTAAAAACATTTAGGATAAAGGATTTTTCATAAAGACTGAAATGTTGTTGGGAATATACAGGGTTAGTTTACATAAAAATTAACATTCGGTCATTATTGACTTTTAAAAAAGCTATATTTTCATATACATACTCGAACCAGCAACCTTCTTGCTATGAAGCAACAGTGCTAACCACTGAGCCACCGTGTCGCCCCAAACATTAGGGAAAAAATTTGTAAATAAAGACTGAAAAAGGAAATATAAAGGGGTAGTTCACACAAGAATTTAAATTCGGTCATTATTTCCAATTTTTTTATATACAAAAATGAATTATTATATAATCTTCAGCTTTAAGTTTAACACAATCAAATATTTATTACTGCAAATTAAAAAGTGTGAACAACAAAAAATGTTATTAAAAAGCATTTTAGCAGAAGTACAGCCTTAGTAAAGCCTTTATTTGTATATATTCTAAGCATATCACACACTTAATTGAAATTCATTGTCTTTATATATCATGTGTGCCTTTCTTTTCAGGCTCAGGCTCTCTCAGTGCGCAGTAAGTTCGAGGCTGAACTCCGAGAGGAACAAGACGAGCGGAAAAGACTGGAACTGGAGCGAAAACAACGGCGCGCTGCATTCAAAGAGCTGCAGTCCACGTTCTGTTCATAAAGAGCTTTATAATTCAACAGATACACACCTTTTAGCAAGCACACACTCGCACACATGCACACAGCTCTCCTATAACGTACCTCACACCTTCTATTGTAATGAAACCGACAGCGTTATTTGCCGCTTACAGCTGTCCTGAAATATGCATGATGAGGAATTTGTTTCACGGCTGTGGAAAAGAAAAGGAGGAGCGAGTGTAATTTCAGGAGACTTGTAAAAGTAGGCCTTAAACTCTAATAGACTAGATTACGCTTCTGTTTTAATCATCTAAGCAACTATAGGCTATATTTTTAGAAACAAAAGAGGTTTATTGTAAAGTCATTCTGTGCTAATCATCAATTTTAATCAAATGCAGAGTTGGTGGACTAAATACGACCAATCAAGGAGAACCCATTGATATAAAAGGGTTACGAAATATTTTTATTTTTTATAGATTTTAAACATGTTTGTTTTTGTTAACATTTTAGTTTTTTTTTTACATATTTGTCACAAATAAATGTTTGTTCAGTTTTGATTAATTGTATGTGATCTGATGTTCATAAAATCTACCTGTAACTTGTTTTGCCAATTGCATAAAGTTCATTAAATCACTGTATTTTTAAAAAAAATATATATATATTTGTGTGTGTTTTAAGACCAAACTGCTTTGTGTGCAGAAATGCTTTAATCTTGTTCTGAATCATTCATTCATTAATTTTCTTTTCGGCTTAGTCCCTCTATTAATCTGGGGTGGCCACAGCAGAATGAACCGCCAACTTATCCAGCACATGTTCTACGTTTTATATTCTATGTTCACTGGGACACATCCATACACTCTTTCATTTACACACATACACTACGGGCAATTTAGCCTATCCAATTCACCTATAGCGCATGTCTTTGGACTGTGGAGGAAACTGGAGCACCCAGAGGAAATATGCAAACTCCACACAGAAATGCCAACTGACCCAGCCGAGGCTCGAACCTGCGACCCAGCAACCTTCTTGCTGTAAGGCGAAAGCACTACCTACTGCGCTACTTCTTCTTTAGACTACTTTTTTTTTAGACCAGAAGGTGGCAGCACATGAATAAGCACACAAAATATGCACATTAAAGGGAACCTATTATGCCACGTTTTACAAGGTGTAAAATAAGTCTGATGTCCCTAGAGTGTGAATGTGAAGTTCAGTTATTCACTCATTCATTGCTTCTCCGCCGGTCGTGGGGGCAGCAGTTTTAGGAGAGAACCCCAGACTTCCCTCTCCCCAGACATTTCCTCTGGGGGGGATCCCGAGGCGTTCCCAGGCCAGCCGAGAGACATAGGGTGTACACACACTATGCTACCCGCTCCGTGCCCAGGCCCATTTCCTGAATCGTTTGAGTAGCGTGAGTGCTCTGAATTGGGCTCAGGCACGGTTCAGTTGGCCGGCCCTGGCTCGGTTGGAAGAGGTGGGCCAGAGCGCGGATCACTTGGGCTTTACGCTTGTAGTGTGAGTGCAAATCGTGCCTGAACCCGAACCTGAAGACGAGACATGACTTTTAAGGGACTGTTTCATATGGATTTCTTAATCATTCTTACAGTTCAATGAACGCAAACTGTCGTAGATAATTAAAGACGCAAACACCTCACTGAGGTGAGTCTGAAATACGGGGGACTCCCAGGATAAATGGGAGTGTTGGCAGGTATGGTTGTCACATGCCGCCACAAAATGAGTGGCTATGCAGGGGATAACGTGAGCTCTGCTACCAATAGAGATGAAGCCACGACGTCAAAGCAAATAAAACTTCATTTTTCTCCAGCGCAAACACTTATTACTCACACAGAATTAAAGAAAATATCTAAATATATATATATATAGTTGAGGATATGCTGCCGTTTTCTCTCACGTTGTCCCACAACAACATTTAAATAGTGTAGATTAGTGTACAATGTTTTATATTTATTTTACAGCCATTTGACCAATTAGATTGGTCAAGTAACGCAATAGTTAATTTCCCTGGTAATTAGTTACTTTTATAATTATATAACTGTTACTTTTTGCGAGAGGTAGCTAGTAACTTTAACTAATCGCTTTTTAAAAGGAATGTGCCCAACACTGCTAGTGGGCGGGGCTTTCCCCCTCTGATGACACGTACAAAGGGAGAATATCAATCAAGGTGTTTCTGCAGACTCTTTTTATCAAGTGTGATTTAAAACAAATAATTTAATACATTTTGACTGTTAGAAGCTGGCTATATTCACACACTGTTCCCACACAAATGTGTTTAAACCCCTTAAAAAGTGATTTTTGCATAATAGGTGCTCTTTAAAACAGTTTGCTGCTATAAACTGCTTGACTACATGATTCTAATGAGGCGTAAAATGTATAAAGGCGAGCTTAAGAAGCAATAAAAACACAAGCACAACATTTCCACAGATATTTTAATCCAGTTTCGTGCTCCACCTATCAAAATAAAGGCATTTCTTTTACAGATCAGTCGCCACTCAACGCAGCTCGATAAAAATCATGATTAGAGGCCTGTTTAGAGTCCAGAGTTGAACAATCATTCTTTATACATACCATAATAATAAAGTGAAAGCAATCAGCCTTTCCTGATTGACAGACAGTACATGTGCAATAAAATCAGCTACAGTAAAAATCATACAGTGTTGTGCCACCAAAGTGAGTGTGCTACTATTTGTCTTTTGTTTTATTGCATAGATTGCATTGCACTGATAATACTGAGATTTTCTTCCAAAATATATTCTAGTAAGTAATCTATTTAATTATCTATATACTTTATCTATTTACATCATTGTTCAGCTGTTTCATATCTCCACGCAAAAGTTCGGTGAAAGTCAAAGCTTTTGGGGAACCAAGTAGTAGGCACTTAATAGGGTTGTTAAAGCGTTTTATATTTACTCACTATTTACTCAACCCTCAAGTGCTTCCAAATCTTTATATCAACACAAATGAAGATATTTTGGAGAATGTTGGTGACCATTGACATTGAAAAACTAATACTATGGAAGTCAATGGTTACCGGTTTTTAACATTTTTCAAAATATCTTCTTTTTGTGTTCAACAGCAGAAAGAAACTCAAACAGGTTTGTGAAGTTAAGGGTGAGTAAATAAATAATATTCACACATTTTTGACAGACCTATCTCTTTAATGAACGCTTAAAAATAAAGTTTAACCAAAATGAAGACAAATATATATATAAGAATTTAGCCAATCAGCTTTTCTAGATTTATTTTCCCTCTTTTTTCAGTCTAATTTTATTTCTAGTCAGACTTTCACAAACTATTCTTACTTAAAGATTCAGGGAAAATGTTTTTAAATAAAGACTGAGGTAACACTTTATTTTGATGGTCCATTTGAGTACAGGGAGTGCAGAATTATTAGGCAAATGAGCATTTTGACCACATAATCCTCTTTATGCATGTTGTATTACTCCAAGCTGTATAGGCTCGAAAGCCTACTACCAATTAAGCATATTAGGTGATGTGCATCTCTGTAATGAGAAGGGGTGTGGTCTCATGACATCAACACCCTATATCAGGTGTGCATAATTATTAGGCAACTTCCTTTCCTTTGGCAAAATGGGTCAAAAGAAGGACTTGACAGGCTCAGAAAAGTCAAAAATAGTGAGATATATTGCAGAGAGATGCAGCACTCTTAAAACTGCCAACTTCTGAAGCGTGATCATTGAACAATCAAGCGTTTCATTCAAAATAGTCAACAGGGTCGCAAGAAGCGTGTGGAAAAACCAAGGCGCAAAATAACTGCACATGAACTGAGAAAAGTCAAGCGTGCAGCTGCCAAGATGCCACTTGCCACCAGTTTTGCCATATTTCAGAGCTGCAACATCACTGGAGTGCCCAAAAGCACAAGGTGTGCAATACTCAGAGACATGGCCAAGGTAAGAAAGGCTGAAAAACGACCACCACTGAACAAGACACACAAGCTGAAACGTCAAGACTGGGCCAAGAAATATCTCAAGACGGATTTTTCTAAGGTTTTATGGACTGATGAAATGAGAGTGAGGCTTGATGGGCCAGATGGATGGGTCCGTGGCTGGATCGGTAAAGGGCAGAGAGCTCCAGTCCGACTCAGACGCCAGCAAGGTGGAGGTGGAGTACTGGTTTGGTATCATCAAAGATGAGCTTGTGGGGCCTTTTCCGGTTGAGGATGGAGTCAAGCTGCCAGTCCTACTGCCAGATTCTGGAAGACACCTTCTTCAAGCAGTGGTACAGGAAGAAGTCTGCATCCTTCAAGAAAAACATGATTTTCATGCAGGACAATGCTCCATCACACGTGTCCAAGTACTCCACAGCGTGGCTGGCAAGAAAGGGTCTAAAAGAAGAAAAACTAATGACATGGTCTCCTTGTTCACCTGATCTGAACCCCATAGAGAACCTGTGGTCCATCATCAAATGTGAGATTTACAAGGAGGGAAAACAGTACACCTCTCTGAACAGTGTCTGGGAGGCTGTGGTTGCTGCTGCACGCAATGTTGATGGTGAACAGATCAAAACACTGACAGAATCCATGGATGGCAGACTTTTGAGTGTCCTTGCAAAGAAAGGTGGCTATATTGGTCACTGATTTGTTTTTGTTTTGTTTTTGGATGTCAGAAATGTATATTTGTGAATGTTGAGATGTTATATTGGTTTCACTGGTGAAAATAAATAATTGAAATGGGTATATATTTGTTTTTTGTTAAGTTGCCTAATAATTATGCACAGTAACAGTCACCTGCACACACAGATATCCTCCTAAAATAGCTCAAACTGAAAAAAAACTAAAAACTACTTTCAAAAATATTCAGCATTGATATTAATGAGTTTTTGGGTTCATTGAGAACATGGTTGTTGTTCAATAATAAAATAATCCTCAAAAATACAACTTGCCTAATAATTCTGCACTCTCTGTATTAGTAGACTGTCAGCTTAATATCTGCTGATATGCTCCTTCAACAGACATTTAACTGACTATAAGAAACTTTGCAGTACATGTCAACTTACACTAACCCTAACCTAACAGTCTACTTATAATCTGATGAGAATTAGTTGACATGCAGATGCAATGTAACATTTATTCAACAAACGGACCATCAAAATAAAGTGCGACCAAGACGAAAAAAGTTGTTGGACATTTAAAGGCTTAATGGGAAATCTGGTCATCATTTACTCTATTCAAAAGCTAAATGTTTATACACTTAAAATCTTATAAAGTGGTTATGCCTTTCAGAATGCTTGAATTAAACTGCTTATTTCATATACAGAAGTCAACATTAGAAGTGGATGAAAAAAGTTTATGAAAACTGCTTAAAACTATTGAACAACACTCATTGTCATCGTAAAACAAGTTAGATATTTCTTTGATCTACTTCAAATGTTGACTACTGTAAATCTTTGTTGTTTAGCATCTTCATGAATGTTTTGAAGCTCCAGAGTCTCTTAAAAGAGTTATGAGCTAACTCTTACAGACATCTCTCAGATTTGATTAAACATACAGTACTTTAAAGGGTTAGTTCACCCAAAAATTAATTACTTTCCCTCAGTCACCTGAGACTTTCGTTCATCGTTGGATGATTGTAAATTCAGATATATTAGATGAAATTGAATAACTCAATGAAATGAAACTCAATTACTGGAGGGCCGCAGCTCTGCAGATTTTAGCTTCAACCACCTCCAACTCACACCTGCTTAAAAGTGTCTAGTAGTCTTGAACACCTTGATTAGTGGGATCAGCTGAGTTTGATCAGGGTTGGAGCAAAACTGTGCAGAGCTGCGGCCCTCCAGCAATTGAGTTTGAGACCAATGTCCTACAGAGACAGCAACGGTCCATAGATATTCAAAGTCCAGAAAAAGGAACCACAAATAAATCTGAAAATCGTATCTCAATACTATATAGCAGGGGTCAACAATCTCGTTCCTAGAGGTCCGGTGCCCTGCAGGGTTTAGCTCCAACTTGCCTTAACACACATCCCTGGGTGTTTCAAGTATACCTAGTAAGACCTTGATTGGCTTGTTCAGCTGTGTTTGATTAGGGTTGGAGCTAAAATCTGCAGGACACCGGACCTCCAGGAACAAGTTTGTTGATCCCTGCTATATAGTATGCTAAAAACAGTATGCGAGTGTTGGTGCCAATAGCCTAGTGCAGGGTTGTCCAAACTCGGTTCTGGAGGGCCAGTGTCCTGCAAAGTTTAGTTCCAACCCCAATCAGACACACCTGGGCTATCTAATCAAGCTCTTATAGGCTTTCTAGAAACATCCGTGCAGGTGTGTTGAGGCAAGTTGGAGTGAAAATCTGCAGGACACCGGCCAACCAGGACCGAGTTTGGACACCCCTGGCCTAGTGATTAAGTGCGCCGACATATAGCACTATGGTGCTTGCGGCGACCCGAGTTCAATTCCCGGCTCGAGGTCCTTTGCCATCCCTTCCCCTCACTCTGCTCCCAATACTTTCCTGTATGTAACCTCAACTGTCCTATCTCAATTAAAGGTGGAAACCCCCTAAAATAATTATATATTAAAAAAACAGTATGCAAGCCAAGTAGTATGTCCGAATTCATAGAATCGGAAAACTGTATGTGAGAAGGACCTGGATGACCTACTACTACTGGCGAGATTCTGAAGTGCACATCCGATGGACTCGATGCTATCCATGATGCACCGTGAGAGAATTCATGAATGGGAGTGAATCAACGCAACTGATGCAGGTAGATCACATGATGATGACAAAATGGTGGATGTAGTACAAAGTTTCATTCATGCTACTCACATTCATACTGTAAAGAGCATACTTTTCCAATGGTCGAATAGTACATTTAAATTCAAATGCAGTAACTACTGAGTAGTAGGTGGTTTCGGACATAGCCCTGGTTCAAACAGTAATCATACAGATTAGAGCACAGGTGTCAAACTCTGTTCCTGGAGCGCCACAGCTCTGCACAGTTTAGTTACAACTCTAATTAAACACACGGGGGGAGGGTGGGGCACTTACGTTCATTTTGGAAGGGCACTTTATATCCCAGACTCAAAAGGGCATGAACACTGCACAGGTTGAGCCCTATGTGCGCACGTGCCTGAACACACCTGATCAAACTAAGTCCTTCTGGCTTGTTGGAAACCCACAGGCAAGTGTGTTGGGAACTAAACAATCCGGGAACTGAGTTTGACACCCCTGGATTAGAAAATGAGAGAGCCCCCAGGCCCAGATTTCATCTAAAACATCTTCATTTGTGTTTTGAAGATGATCAAACGTCTCAGAGGATTGGAGACAATGGTGAGTAATTAATAATAGAATGTTCATGTTTGGGTGAACTGGTGCTGTAATTTCTTCTCAAAAGATGAGCAGTTTACTTAGTTTGAGAAAACATGAGGGTGAGTAAATGATGACAGTAAATGTTGGATACCTTAATTTAAAGTTGGTGATGCAGTTTTTGTGGTTCATCAAGCTTGTTTTCTTCAATAATCCAAAATCTGATTGGTTTTGATCAAGGGTGAAGCAAACAAAAATACATCATCATTGCAACGTCTCTGTCCACATACACACTGTAAAGGCTCAGGAGTGACAACCACATTAAAATGAAAGTTTTTTTAATAGAGTAAAGTTCTCACATCTACAAAAGTCATCTTTCTCCTGAAATAGCATGACTGACATCATCTTTACCATAGTTAATCCCGTGTGTTTGGTATGAGCTATTCTTGACCAATTTAATATTACAGCTCCAAGTATTGTGTTCTGTAATTGGAAATAAACCGCAGATGACAGTGTTGTGTTTTGTTTATGTTTGGAGGGCTGTTGTTCAGCACTAATGAAAGGTTGCCATGTCCACATAGTTTAATCATTTAACTTGCACTATAAAAACAATTTTGTCAGATTTCTTCTGGTTAAGTTGTGTTCCTGACATCACTCTAAGTGAATTTTGAGCTTTTTGTCTATTATTCATTCATTAATTTTCCTTCATCTTAGTCCTTTATTTATGAGGGGTCGCCACAGCAGAATTAATCGCCAACTATTCCAGCATATGTTTTACGCAGAGGATGTCCATTACTGCAATCCAGTAATGGGAAACACTTATACGCACTCACATTCACACTATGGCCAATTTATTCAATTCACCTACAGTATAGCGCATGTCTTTGGACTGTGGGGGAAATGGAGCATCTGGAGGAAACCCACACCAACACAGGGAGAACATGCAAACTGCACTCTCAGAAATAAAGGTACACAAGCTGTCACTGGGGTGGTACCTTTTCAAAAGGTACACATTTGTACTTAAAGGGTCTATATTGGTACCTCAAAAGTGTATATTAGTACCTAAAAATTTTAAGAGGAACATTTTTGTACTTTTTAGGTACTAATATGTACCCTTGAGGTATTAATATGGACCTTGTAGGTACAAATTTGTACCTTTTGAAAAGGTACCACCCCAGTGACAACTCGTGTACCTTTATTTCTGAGAGTGTGCCAACTGACCCAGCCGGAACTTGAACCAGCGACCTTCTTGTTGTGAGGCTTTTTGTCTATTAACTACAAAAGGTAAACCAGGTTGGTGCACACATTTTGCTTCTTGATGTTTAGGCTTTAAAACATCATAAAACAGAAAAATTAAAAACTAAATGAATCAATTCCTGGAGAAATTAAGTAAGCAGAGGTGGGTAAACCTCTAAAATATCATTAAAATAAATCAGTCAAGGCCGAAATTATTTATAACACTGCCAAATTCTGACTTAAAGTTACTTTTATTCAACCAGAAAGCTTTTATTTTTTGACCAGAAATGACACAGGATTCTCCAAAAGATAATAAGATGTAGAAGAGGCGTATGAGTGTTTCCCATTACTGGAATGCAGTAATGGACAGAGGCATCATTGTGGAAAAAAATATTTCTCAACTTTTATTTACACATGAACAAAAACTGGGGGCGACATTGTGGCTCAGTGGTTAGCGCAGCAATAATTTGCTGGTTTGAGTCCAAGTTGGACCAGGAACTATATCTGTGTAGAGTTTACATGTTCTCCCCATGTTGGCGTGGGTTTCCTCCGGGTGCTCCGGTTTCCCCCACAAGTCCAAAGACACAGGAAAATTGCCCGCAGTGTGTGTGAATGTGAGAGTGTATGGGTGCTTTCTAGTAACGGGTTGCGGCTGGAAGGCCATCCGCTGCGTAAAACATATGCCGGAATAGTTGTCGGTTCATTCCGCTGAGGTGACTCCTGATATGATATGACTAAACCGAAAGAAAATGGATAAATGAATGAATGAATAAACAAAAACTATAAGAATTTGCCAGGAGTATGAATAATTTCAGGCTTGACTGTATATATCAATATGCATCAATTATTTAAGTAACTAAAGTGGGCAGATGTGAGTAATATGTAATATTTTAAATACAACGTATATACATTTATTTCAAGGCTTTTTTCTTTCAAGATCTGGCAACACAAAATGGTCAAGGCTTGTATCACTTTCCCTGTGATTTCTAGCTCTGCAAACACTCAGAAATAAAGGTACAAAAGTTGTCACTGGGGCTGTACTTTTCAAATTGTTCACGTTTATACCTAGTGTCTGTATTGATACCTAAAAGGTACAAAGTGTAGCCCCAGTGACAGTTAACAGTATCTGCATTTTTCTGGTTGTTGGATGTGGTTGTCACTCCTGTAAACTGCTAAACTGTGTGAACAGGACAGGATTTGGCACTAAAACGTGAACCAACAACCAAATTTATCCATACTGTGTATGCGGTCTTTAATAATGACCATACACTTCTAGTATAGACAAAAAAAGGTCATTAAAGTAAGTTTATGTTTCATTTCTACACTGTAAAAAGTGATTAGTTGACTACTTTAAAAAAGTGAGTAAACTCTTGACTTGCTTAAGAAAAGTAAAAACGTGGCCTTAAAATTAAGTAAATGAACTGTGGATAATTATAAAAATTAAGTTACGTCAACATACTTCCAAGTTACAATGGGTTTACTCACTTTTTAATGTAACTAATCACGTTTTCACTAACATTAATACATTTAGATAAAAAGGACTTTATGGATGAAGAGGAAATCTCTCCATAAAGCACTTTAATAATTTAGTTAATGCAGTAAGTAAGGGCTCAAACATGATGTTTAGTCTGGGGTCTTGAGTTGTGAGTGGAATCAGGGTGCAGATTCATATAATAAAACATTGTACATTCCACTTATCGCACATGAAGACAATCTTAAACGTCTGTCATGGTGCATGTTCAGCAGTACTACAAGATGAACGCATGAATCAACGCATTCATAGCAGCATTTTGAAGTGTACCTAACAGGGCAAACAAACATGTCAGATGATAGCTAGCTGAGCTTGTCTTCTGGGATAAATAAGTCATTCACTGGAGGTCGTGTTGTGAAATGAAATGCCCTTTTTTATGAATGGAGAATTCATACACCCTTGCATTAAAATACAGCACTTCTTCTACTCCACGCGGTCGCTGCCTTCTCCATTCAGCTGAACCACCACATGCTCTTTATCCGGTGTATCAGTGGTGTGTGTGTTGGCCAGTGTGAGTTGACAGGGCACCGTGTCGAAATAGCGCATGTTTGGGGTTTTGTTCTGGCGTACAGACGTCACCTTGGAGAAGCAGTAGCCATATTGGATCTCGTCAGGCAGGTACGACGTCCTCTTGTGGTAACCAGACCCTGTGCTTTCCTGAGTCGCAGTGAGAAACACTACAAGCTCAAAGTGTGTTTGGCTGCTTGGGTTGTTGATGAAAGGAGTGGATGGATTTAGGGGGTGAAAGAAGGTCAGAGGGGAGAGGAAAAGAGGGCAAGATCTGGAGCCCAGGTTGTCGATGCTGAACTCCAGAGCAGTTTGGTGGAGTTCGTGATCGTCTCGCTCTTCGTAGAGGACAGCACTCACGGATACGTCCACTAGAGTCTGTGGCTGGAGGTTACACACTCGAAACATTAGACAGCGCTGGCCTTTCTGCTCACACACCACAGCCTGAGGGCTGAAGAGGATCCCGCCGCAGCGCTTCTGAGGCCGGGAGAACTTGGCCACAAATGCACCTGATGGGACAGAGAAAGAATTGGGGTATTAAAGTACACATGAAATCAAAACTAATCATATTCATCTGGTTAGCTCACATTGCTAGTTTTGTGGTAAACAAATCATCTGTGCATGTCACTGAGAACAAAAAAAAGTTTGCTCTTGTAATCTTTAATTGAAGTCTGAAAATGTACTTCCTGTTTGTTTTCAGGTAAATTCTCAGATTACATCTGTCTAAGGTAGGGGGGTGGGGAGGAAATTAGGACCATTTCTATTCATATTCTATTTTCAAATACTATTTAGGACGGATAGTATGCGAATTGGGACACAGCAACACACTACACATGATAGGCAAGTATCCAACAGGTTTATGTGAAAACTGTAAATGAATCAGTAACACATGTTTTAATGGAAGAAGAAGAGAAACTAATAGAGAATGTAAATATTAATTGTCAGAATCTCTAAGAGGGAAGAACCCTGAATATGGTTAAACATCTTATGAATTATCTCAAAAACACAGGTTTCATGGATAGATTATAATTATTATTATTTTTCCTGATTCTGTCATCTACTGCTTTACATTCCAGTCTGGTAGGTGGCGGTAATACACCTTTAAAGCTGGTTATTAACCGCCAATACAATCAAAAGAAGAAGAAGCTGATGATGAAGAAGAAGAAGAAGAATGAGCCAAAATGGCAGCCTGCAGGTAATCACTAATTAAGCTGCTTTCAGGGCACCAAAAACTATTTTCTCAAGTGTGAATGATAATGTAAACATGCTGCTTTTTGCATTTGTTGATGAACTTGCAGTGTGTTTTTGGGTGGTTACAACTTTCAATTTGGCAGATATGTTTATATATCAACATGCGCAAACCTCATGATTATATAAAGCTGGACTTACCCCTGGAAGTACCCCTGATTTCATTCCAGGCTATATTGTTCAATTTAAATGTCAGGATTATCTGCTCAATACAAAGCCTGAATTGTAGTGTATGTACATCCATTGCCTCACAGATCATATGCAAAGTACTCGTGATGAGTTTTATTTTAAATATATATTTCTGAAGGAGTCTTTCTAGCTGTTTTTCTGACCTTTAACCATGTGAAATGCATGTGAAACAAACTAGCATCCTGCTCATGCATATGTATTGAGTCTTTGTGAGATTATAAGGTAAATAAGTGACAATGTTGCTGTTCATTATGTATGCTGTCTTTAAGTTACAGTTTAGTTCACTTATAAACAGGGGAACGTGTTGAATTAGTCAACAGGTAAACAGTTTGATGATACTTCGTTAAACAATAATGGAAATATGGGATGCATGTGTACTGTATATGGTGTTTTATTTGTTCAAAGGTGTTTAATGGAATATTTCAGCTTCAGCAAGTTAATGTTATGATGTATATTTCACAAAGGTTAGTCAATTTATTTATGGGAAAAATTGTACAGTAAACTCTAAAAATGCTGACTGAGGTGAAGTTGGTTTTATATTCACACATTCGGACTTTATCCTTAATAATATAATTTCAGAAAAGCATCCTTTGCAAATTCTAAATACTTACTTGCTTACTTATTCCCAGGGCCGTTTATATTGAAGTTGATATTTAGCCGCACCATGTTGGTGTTTCGTAATCTCTAATTTTACAAGGTGGGTCGTTAGCCCAACACTCAACCCCTAACCTAGAGGACCGGGACATACACGCATTCATTACGGACAATTAAGCTTACCCAATTCACCTACAGCAAATGTCTTTGGACTTGTGAGGAAAACCGGAGCACCCGGAGGAAACCCACACGAAAGTTCTAAATAGTGAAATCATATTAGCAGCCAATGACGTACAACAGCCAATCTACGTACAACATTGTTTAGTCAAATAAATAGTGCTAATGTTGTTTTGAAGTCATACTTACATGTGATTTCAGACCGAATATTCAAAGTAGCATGGTAATATATAATGGCAATATAGGGAGCAAGTTGTCACAGAACGAATGTGTGAATATAAAACCAAATTTTCCTCTATAAAAGGCTGGGCCATTTTAAGCCAATGTGGGGTCAAGTATTAACAAACAAACAAAACATATTATTTAAAATCAGAGTAAAAAAATTAACCCAACATTTGGTTTTTTGACTCAAAATTGAATTAATACAACCCAGCATTTTTTTAGACTGTACATGTTTTTGTACCAAACATTTTCTGTACCGTATGTGTCCTACACTTATACGTTATTGATTGAACCACTGCATTTGCTGCATTATACATACAGTAGCTTCACACACATACAAAAATATTTAACAGTTCTGTTAATTAACAGTTGTATGACTGTATAGTTTAGCAGAAATCATCTGCGTCCAGTGATTTGTTTTATTAAGTGATTATGCTGTAGTTTCTAGACCAGTTTTTGTTTTAAGTTAAACTACAAGAAAATGCTTAATGCTTTTTTGTTTATTTACAGTTTTTGATTGCATTATGGGTCACTGAGTTCTTTTATAACTGTGCTTGATATTTTTAGTAGTTTAAAACAATATATTGTCTGAGTTAGTCACCAGGTAATAAGCTTCCAGCACTTTTTCAATAATTTTATATATTTAATTAGTGTCGACAATAAATAAAGAAAAATACTTAATAATAGTAAATCAGTACGCATTTTGCATTAAATAATACAAATACTTCTTTAAAAATAGATTAGTCAATTTAAAGACCTTTGCTTTAAAAATGAAATGTAGCTTTGCTTTTTTTTGTTGTTGTATTTTACATACATTTGCTGGAACTTGTTAATCAAACCTGGAATAATCTTTCATATCCCACCATTTCTATTTTGAGCAATTTAAGGCGATGTTTTCACTTGGGTCAATTGCCTGGTCCGAACCCTAGTTGGACTGACCCCCCCAACCTCCTTCTTGGCTGGTTTGTGCTCACATTGTCTTTTTTTCCTTCTGAACCCTGGTATGCTTGCGTCATCAAGCTGCTATTGTGTGTACAGCTGATGCTAGGTGACAGCTACAAAAGCCAAGGTGCCAAAATGGAAAGACATATGCACATCGCGGTCATTCCGCTTTTACTGAATCTTTTGTTTTTGGTAACATACAAAGAGCCACTTGTGTCTATCTGCCGAAAAAATATGAAAAACATTCAAGACATAACGCGATGTCCGCAGGAGGCAAGCAGACATTATCACTGTGTTTGCCCTGGCTCAGTCCCGCTTGTCACCAATGTAATGTTAGGAGATACACAATATGAACTAAAGTTTGTTGTTTTTTTGTTGGTTCACTTCTGTTATTTGGTATGATTGCATTCATATCAGGAGTAAACCAGGCCAGAGTACCGCAAACCGTACCCTAGATCACCTCTTTCAGGCAGACTCTGATACGAGTCATGGGTGCGCACCCGAGTTCAGAAGACATCGTTCACACTAACTAAATGTATCGTACTCTGACATCAAACAAACCCAGGTGTGGACGAAAAGTGCTAGCATAAAAGCACCCTAAAATATAAAATAAAATCTCTAACACAGACTTTATACATAATATCTTCACAGGTAACTGAAAGATTACCAGTGATAAAGGCCTCCAGCATGAGTCCCAGCAGCATCTGCAGGGCGAGCAGTGCAATGGCGGTGGGACAGTCTGCGTTTGGGTACATGGTGCCATACCCGATGGTGAGCTGCGTCTCCAGGGCGAAGGAGAAGGCGGCTGTGAACCCATTCACATGTTTAACACACAGCACATGACCTGGAGGAGGAGAATCATGATCCAGAACATCCAGGTCTCCATTGACCCGAGCCAGCAGGTACCATAATACAGCAAACAGCAGCCAGTGAAGCAGGAATGAGCCACAAAAAGCCAAAACCACCCAACGCCACCGTAGCGCCAGCCATGTGCCCCACAGATCTCGCAGGGCACTGAAACACGTCTCTCTGGAGCCTCCTCTTGTGTTTCCTCTTGTCTGGCTCCTGCCGTCTTTGCTGACCAGGCGGCGGCGCTGAGGTTTGACCATTAGAGGGCAGGAGGCCTTTTGGTCAGCTGTGGTGTTTGTCATGGTGGTAGGCATGTGGATGGTATCTGGAAAGGTGAGCAAAAAACAGTCAGATATTGATAGTTTTCACCTGTCGTCACTGCATTAGGGGAACATTAGCCCCCCCCCCCGATGGGTAAAACATTACTAACTCCTGCTGACCACCAAGTCATGACATGAATAATTTCTCTTTTTTTCTTAGCCAAAAAAATGCAGTATTGTTGTGCAATAAGGTTTAGCGTTAATAACCGACAAGGAGACATGCATGGGCTGCACTTCTACGGAATTCAGAGAAAGAACAACCAGAAAAGAGAAATTTATGTATTTGGTAGCATCATTGGCCATAACAATCCATGGTACCAATAACTGTGAGTGCGTTTGTGTGCTTTTTACACAGTTTCTATTCTAATTTGCAGGTTAAGTGCATTTAAAGTATAAATTGAAGTCGAAGCAGCAGAAGTGAACAAATAGATTTTGCCTACCAGCACATGACTAAAAACCATCAATACAGTATTGTGCAAAAGTATTAGGCCACTACTTTTTCCACAAAAAAAGGTTTAAAGTAGGTCATTTCTATATTTTTCTGTAGCATGTCAGTTTGAAAAATCAATTTACATTTCCAAACATTTTGTCATCAATTGTAATTACAGACTGAGATTATTGTCTGCACAAGGTCTGACCTAATCATCATCCAGTCTGTCTGGAATGACATGAAGAAACAGAACAAACTAAGACAAACTAAATGCAGAAGAACTCTGGCAACATCTCTAAGATGCTTCAAAAAAACCTACCTGCAAAAATACCTGTGCATACTGAAATCTGATGTTCTTAAAGGGTAATGAAACACTCCTCTTTTAATTCAAGCCTTAAATGGGCATGGGAAACTGTAAGCAGAAGGTAGAGGATTGGCCATGACAGAGCAAAAATTAAGCTGAATAGGAAAATAAGGGGGTAACACTTTAAAATAATGGTCTATTACTTACTTTCAGGGCCATTTTTATTGAAATTGATATTAAGCCGCAACTTATTGGTGTTTTGTAACATCTAGTTTTTGAGGTGATGTTGTTAGCCCAACAATCAACCCCAAATCTGGAGGACATACACTATGTACAATTTAGCTTACCCAATTCACCTACATCACATGTCTTTGGACTGTGGGGGAAACCGGAGCACCCGGAGGAAACCCACGCGAAGTCAGAGAGAACATGCAAAGTCCACAGAAAACTTCTTGCTGTGAGGCGACAGCAATACCTACTGCGCTACCATGCTGCCCAAAATAATGGTCCATTAGTTAATGTATTTACTAACATGACAAAACAATTAGTAATACATTTCATACTGTATTTATTCATCTTTGTTAACATTTTTGAAGTTAAGTAACACTTATTCATGTTAGTTCAAGTTACCTCAGTGTGTGCATTAAATAATGTTGACAAGCACAACTTTGGATTTTAGTAATGCACAAGTAACTGTTGAACTATGATTAGTAGTAGTAGTAGTAGTAGTAGTAGTAGTAGTAGTAGTAGTAATAGTAGTAAAACTTTATTGTTCTTGACAGGAAATTCGTTATGGGCATCACCATATTGCTGCAGACATTCCATAAAAACAAACAATAAAAACAATACAAAATCCATGAGTTACAATAATTATAATACTAATTAAGATAAACTCTCGTTTAGTAAATTCACTGAAACTGGTACAAATGAATCTCTTATATCGGTTCAAGCTACATTTTGGGACTCTATAGGTGCGTCCCAAACCGCATACTTAAGCACTATTCTACGCCATTTTGTAGTATAAATAGTGTAAGTAGTGCGTTTACACAAAAAAAAATCTAAAAATAATAAGTGCACTTTAATTACCCGGATTATGCACTCATTAAACTGGTAAAATGAAGTGTGGAATGTTGGACACTTCACGCACTCAACGACTGCAGGTTTGCTCACGTAGCGGAAGGGGCGGAGCTATCGGGCGCACATGTTTGACAACCTTATTTATTTTGGATTGTGAAAGCGAAATTCTCCTATGAGAGTGATTATAGCGCTTCCCGATGCTGAATGCGGTTATACTCACGGCAGGTATTATTTGGTACTCATTTATTTTACTAATTTGGCAACCGTCAAACGTCATCTGGGAAACTGGTTGAATTTCCGCTTAGAAAAAAACATTAGTGTTCCATTTGAGACGACACTACAAACATATGCTATGCTGTTGAGTGTGTAAGTTCATAAGTACATAGTGCATGAGTGCATAGTGTATAGTGTGCCATTAAGGACGCAGCTTATATCTCCTCCCAGAGGGAAGCAGTTCATAATGTGGAAACAAAAAAAAGAGTTGGATCATTCAAAATTCCTTCCACCTAATAAATGATTTAAAGGATTATTCATACTTAGTTATTGTTAGTAATTACATTAACTAATGGACAATTATTCAAGTGTTAGCAAATAATTATAACAAACCCCATGGCTAAAGTTCATAAATTGTAAAAAATAATACTGAAAATATAAAAGTTACTTCAAAATATGAATTAATACCATTCTAGTGAATAAATACTAAAATAAAATTCAGTTCACACAAAGCTATCATATTGCTTCAAGAGCCGAATAACAATTTTTAAGATGCATATATGCATATATTTTTAGTCCTGTTTTCTTTCAGTACTTGACAGCTTATAATGGAAAACGGGGCATGACAGGGAATACTTTCAGGTGAACTATTGCTTTAAAATTTTAACCTGCATTGTGAAAAACATTAGTCACCTGTGTTATTCTTGTGAACGGCAGAGATGTGTGTGTATGTGTGTGTGTGTGTGTGTATTTCTGTACACTGATTTAATTGGTGATGTTTCTCAGTGGGGTGTGTATGTAGAAAGGACAGCAGGAATGTGTGTTTAATCCGTTTTTTTTTTCTTTTCCTTCACTGTCTACCAGACGACTGCGAGTACAGTAATTAGTCTGACACTAAAAAGCCAAGCACTGAAATAATAACAAAAAGAAAAAAAGGGCTCCAGCAGCACAATGTTTTTTCAGTGTGTCATAGTGCTTAATGATATTAGATTGTGTGACACAGACGCAATGTAGCAGCTCCTTGTATAACAAGTGAAAAGTGTCAGTAAATGTTATGCAGACAGAGTAAGTGAAAGTGCATAAGCGCAAGGGTGTTTGGATGCCAGTGCTTGAGGTTAAACTGTAAATAAGAAGAGAGTGTCACATTTTCATTTAACCAATGTTAACTTGCCCTCAGGGTGAGGAGAGAGGGAATGTTCCACTTCAGGATGTTTTCCTAATGGGGGTAAATCTGCTTTCAGTCTTGGCAAAGTCTTGCAAATTGACAATTAGATTGGCTGGATATCATAGCCTGACCTGACCTTGATTCCAGCCCTGGGTTAAAGCAGGATTTTGGAAATCCTCCTTACAGTTTGGCGGTATTTCTACTTTGTATTGATCCAAATTATGAAAATGTATTTATTTTTTAAAATGACAGTTTTCTCTTTGAATATATTTAAAAAATATATTTATTTGTTTATGTAATGGCAAAGCAGAATTTGCAGCACCTTTACACTGGATGCAAATTACCACACATTATTTTTCTGTATGCTACTGTAATGTCTATGGTAAACATTTACAAATATGACCCTGAACCACAAAACAGTCTTAAGTTACAGGGGTATATTTTTGCCAATAGCCAACAATACATTATGAGTCAAAATTGGCATCGTTTTTCTTTTTGCAAAAGTTGGATTTGGGAAATTATCCTTACAATTTGGTGGTATTTCTACTGACTATTCTTGAAAAATATAATAGTAAGTAATTAGTAAAATATTATGTGCTGTCATCATGGCAAATATAAAAAAATCAATTAGTTATTAAAATATTATGTTTAGAAATGTGTTTAGAAAAATTTTCCAGTACTGGGTTGCAGCTGGAAGGGCATCCTCTGTGTAAAACATATGCTGGATAAGTTGGCGGTTCATTCCACTGTGGTGACCCCTGATGAATAAAGGGACTAAGCCGAAGAAAAATAATTGAATGAATGTGTTGAAAAAATCTGAAATTGGAAGAGGAGGGCTAATAATTCTGACTGAATTCTGGCTAATAGTTTCTGCTTATTTGATTATTATTTATTGTAATTATTTGATACAAAATTAAAAAATATTTTTACTATTTAAAAAGATTTTTCTGTTTAAATATATTTAAAAAATCTATTTATTTTTTTAATGGCAAAGCGTAATTATCAGCATCTTTACTCCAGTCTTCAGTGTCACAAAAAAATTAATTTGTAGTTGCCCTAAATTGTTACATTTTTATATTCGTTAGATTAACTTATTAAACTAACGTAAAACAGCTAAAAATATAAAAAAATTAAGTTGAAACATTAATTTATTCTTTCATTTTCCTTTGTCTAGTCTATTCATTAGGGGTCGCCACAGTGGAAACTCACGCCAACATGAGGAGAACATGCAAACTCCATGCAGAAATGCCAACTGACCCAGCCGGGACTCGAACTAGCAACCTTTTAGCTGTGAGACGACAATGCTAACCACTGAGCCACTGTGTCACCCCAAAGACCCACAAAGTCCCACAGAGGAATGAACTGCCAACTTGTCCAGCATGTGTTTTATACAGGGAATGCCCTACCAGCTTCAACCCATTACTGGAAAACACCCATACACACTCATTTACACACACACACTACGGCCAATTTAGTTTATTCAATTCACCTATAGAGCATGTATTTGGACTGTGGGGGAAACCGGAACACCCGGAGGACACCCATGCCAACACGGGGAGAACATGCAAACTTCACACAGAAATGCCAACTGGCCCAGCCGGGACTCGAACCAGCGACCTTCCTACTGTGAAACGATAGTGCTACCCACTGAGCCACATGTCACCAAAGTTGAAACGTCATGTAAATAAACATGAAACATGTTTTCATGCCTTATTGATCATATTTTTAATGGTGCAAGATTCTTTAGAAATCATTTAATATGCTAAGTAGATGGTCAAGAAACATTTCTGATTATTACAAATATTTTTTTATAAAGATGAGGTTTAGTAGAACAGCTTATATTTGTAATAGAAAACTTTTGCAACATTATACATTAATAGAATACTTTTTTTCATCATGTATGCCTTCAGCTGATTAAATATGACAGTAGAGACATTTATTATAATACAAAAGACTTCTATGTATTATATTATTTGCATTTATAGAATAAGCAACATTATATAGCCTATTATTTCTAAATATTAATAATAATACAATTTAAATTAGTATTAATTATTTAATACTCTCATTTATATCTGTGGGCAACAGTTGAATATACTTTGCATTTTATTTCCTTATACTTATATAATGAATTGAAAGTATTACTTAACTGACATTTGACACTATTAAGTTTCCTCATAAAGCCAATAAATACATTTAATAAAGTATTTATTGCAATTACTGCTTCCACAGTTGATGATTTTGATCAGAAATTGCTTCCACATGTTATTAGATTAACAAAATGCTTCTTCAACACATTCCAGATCCTTCTGTCTCTGTTTAACCTCTGGTCCCTCTCCATGTGCTGCACTTTAGATGAGTCAAAGTAGTGAACATTTTCAATATATCATAATTTAAATTTGTGATTAATGTAAACACAAGAGAGTCCATCACATGAGAACTGACGGTGGACTGAGGTGTGTCCTGTAGCTGTGTGTGTGTGTGTGTGTGTGTGTGTGTGTGTGTGTGTGTGTGTGTTTGTGGCGCATGTTCTTCATGTGACCGTTTCTGGCCACAGGCTGATTAAAACACATCTCTCTTTATGTCTTCTGTAGCACAGATTAACTCTTGATGTGTTGAAGGAATGTCAACACTGCATTTATAACACCGCATTCAGTCCACCTCTGAAACCTCAAATGGGCGAATGTTATTTAAACAGATCTAACACTGCCACGTTTCTTTTATTGACATAATCATTCATTGCCAATGCTTGTAGATTGCATTAGCTTGGGTTTCTGTTGACTAATTAGTGAAACGAATCATATCTCATTTAGTGTGAAAAGCTGTTTTCACAAGTGGGTACACTGTTGAAAACAAAGGCACCAGGAAGAACTAAAAAGTTTTTTTTTTTACAGTGATGCCTTAGGCCTGGTCCAGAGGCGATTCTAGGAGCTCAAAATTTCACATGAGCTGGAGGGGCCTCCATCCAGTGTACATCACCATTATATAATATGTAATCTGACCAAGTTTCATTCTGGTATAAGAGGCTTTAATAATGACCCTAAGAAATGTTAATCAAGAAATTTTGTACATGATATTTAAAACAATAATATGTTAATATAATTTTCAAAAGTTTTGTGGTTATAGCATTAAAATTTATCAAATTTAAATTTTAAATGTTCTTTAGCATATAGCTTGAACTTTTAATTATTTACTATAGGCCATTTAGTGATTTATAGACAAGTAATAATACTTTAAAATCTTTTCTGAATGTAACTGGGAGCCAGTGTAAAAACCTGAGGACAGGTGTGATGTGCTCTGATTTTCTGGTTCTGGTCAGAATCCTGGCAGCAGCGTTCTGGATGAGCTGCAACTGTCTGACTGTCTTTTTGGGAAGGCCCGTGAAAAGTCCATTACAGTAATCCACCCTGCTGCTGATAAAAGCATGAACAAGTTTCACTAAATCCAAACTGGAAACTCTTGCAATGCTTTTGAAATGATAGTATGCTGATTTGGTTACTGCTTTGACATGACTACTGAAACTCAGATCTGACTCCAGAGTCACTCCAAGATTCTTGACCTTATTTTTTGTAGTTTGACCCTTAGAGCCAAGGTATGCATTCACCTTGAGAACCTCATCTCTGTTCCCAAACGCAATGACTTCAGTTTTCTCTTTGTTTAACTGAAGAAAGTTTTGGCACATCTAACTGTTCATTTCATCAATTGGCAGAGGGTGTCAATGGGGCTGTAGTCATTAGGCAGTAAGGCTAAGTAGATCTGAGTGTCATCAGCATAGCTGTGGTAGGAAATTTGTTTTTTTTCTCATTATTTGGCTCAGAGGAAGCATATAAAGGTTGAACAGGACAGGTGCCAGAAACGAGCCTTGTGAGACTCCACATGTCATGGGTGTCCACCTTGACCTATGGTCACCTATACTGACATAATAACCTCTCCCTTCAAGGTAAGATCTGAACCCTTTGAGGACTGTCCCAGACAGCCCAACCCAGTTTTCCAGCCTATCCAGAAGTATGCTGTGATCGATAGTGTCAAATGCAGCACTAAGATCGAGCAATACCAGCACTGTTAGTTTGCCTAAATCTGTATTTAGGCGGATATCATTGATTATCTTCATAAGAGCGCTCTCTGTACTGTGATGTGTTCTTTAAGGCTAATATGAATTAACGTTGTTCCAATACAGATGATTAAACAATGTACCAAAGCCTGCATTCTTAAAGGAACACTCCACATTTTTTTGGAAAGTAGGCTCATTCCTAAGTCCCATAGAGTTAAACAGTAACCATTTTTGAATCCATTCAGCTATAGATCTGGCGGAAGCACATTTAGCTTAGCTTAGCATAGATCATTGAATCAGATTAGACCATTAGCATCTCGCTCAAAATTGACTAAATGATTCAATAAATTTCAAATTAAAAGTTTGACTCTTCTGTAGTTACATCTTGTACTAGGCTGATATGGTTTGGAGCTATACTCTCATTTCAGCATAATAATAAATAGTATTTTGTGCCATACCATGGCTGCAGCAGGCAAAATGATATCACGTAGTGCCTGTAAATAGTCCACAGCATCAAGCCCTACATTTGAACCACCAGTTACAATGATGCAAAGATTTGTATTGTCATTAATTTGATATTATGCAGATTCTAACTGGTGGTGTAAGTGTAGGGCTTGGTGCTTGGTACTATTTATTATTATGCTGAAATGAGAGTATACTTCCTAGCCATATCAGCCTTGTACAAGATGTAACTACAAAAGAGTCAAGCTTTAAATTATTGAATCCTTTGGTCATTTTTGAGTGATATGCTAATGGTCTAATCTGATGGAATGATTTATGCTAAGCTAAAAGGGCTCCCACCAGACCCGTGGATCGGCTGAATGAATTAAAAAGGGGTAAGTCTCAACTTTTTTAACTCTAAGTGAACTGGAAAATGGGCATATTAAAACAAAGAGTGTTTCTTTAAGCGTTACATTTTCGCAATAAAACAAAGATACAGTTTTCAGCATTTTTAAAGCATTTAAAGCTTGACAGTTAAGCTTGGCTAGACTAGACACAGTCTTTCTTTGATAACTAAATAAAAGTATGCTCTCGCCTACAGCATAGTGATTTGAAAATGATCTCAACTTTTCAGAAGAACCAACCAATCAGCTCCATACTTTGTATAGATTGTTACATGCATTTCAGTAATAACAGTAAACTATTTACCTTAGATAAACGCAGAGCAGCCAAACATTGCAGCACTTTTTAATTTCCTTCGTAAATAAAACTATATATTTCTGTCACCTATAATTTCCAGATAAAACATTTACAAGTTACTTAAAAGTTTGAAAAGGTAATGTAGTGATTATTAAGTATATTAAATCACATTTCAGCGTTGTATTTCTAGCGGTTTTTTAATATCTTTGACTATTTCTCTCCTTTAATCAGTCGTATCTTTGATTGACATCTCGCTGAGCTCTACAATTATTAAGCTACTTCAATGACACCTCACCTTGTGAAAGCTTACTTCAACACATGAGAAACAATAGCAAAACAATGAGTAGCTGATTCCTGGATATAAGATTAACCTGGACCTTTGTGTGTGTGTGTGTGTGTGTTTGTGTGTTTGATGGCTGCTGTCAGTTACTGTAAGTACTGTATCTGCTGAACTTTAGCACATGTCGTGCATGGTTTACTTATGTGAACTTCAGGATGAACTAGAATGGAAAAAATGTGTTTTGTTTCAGTGACTTTAGTTACCAGTTTAACCAGAGATCTGGTCTGATTAAAACTGAGTGATTCTCCACTGCACACAGTTCAATGTGTCAGAGTGCAAATGAGTCTGGTGTGCTCATGGGTAAATGATTATTTTGAGTGTGTGTGATGAAAGTCAGGAAGAGAAGAGAATAGAGAAGGTATGTGGACATTTAAAGGACATTTATTCCCAACCCCCCCCCCCCCACCCCAAATTGGAAACATAATTTGTTTAATATTATTATTGATCCCGGGCATATGTTTTAAGTCTGCAAAATGACAAAGTATTTAATATTATGAATTTCATAATATTAAAATGAAATTACTCTATATGACTCATAAAAAGCATTCTGAAATCATATGATAGTTTAATGTGATGAATAAAGCTTACCTAAAACTGTATTGTTATAATTATTATTATTATTATTTCCTTATTTACACTAAATTCAAATGATTCTGAAGCTGTATTTACTTTTATGTGATAAATATGGCATGCATATCATTATTTTTACTAGTTTTTGACTTTTTATTTCCTTTTTAGTGTTTATAAAGAGCAAAAGTCATGTTGGTGGTGATAAGTTTTTGTCAGTATACAGCTTGACGGACCCTGTCCTCATTGAATTTCATTTTCAGCCCAAATGTTTATCAATAAAGTCACCTTTTGTGTTCCAGGAACAAAAAAAAAGTCATATTGGAAAAGGCAAGAAGCTTGTTAAATGATGACAGTGTCTGTGTGAACAACAAAAAAGGTCACAAAAGGATGATCCATTGCTTTAAGGCAAAAATGAGAGGAGGAAAAAAATCTAAAAATGTTACGAAATGCATCCTTAATGAATAAAGTGATTCACGGACACACACACATGCATGCAAACACAAACACTGCCCTGTGCTGATTTGTTTTCAATAGAGAGTTTGTCCGCTCAGACTGTGATTAGTCATGCTCACCCAATGCGAGATATCACTGATTTTTATTTTCTAGCTATAAATATTACTGAATAATCTTGCTAACGGAGCATAAAAAAGCTAGTTTTACTCACCCGATTTCTCTCTTTGGGCTTTTTAAAAGAGATTCTTCAGTGTTCTCCAATGAAGTGTGAAAGCTTCTAGGATGTTGAAGAAGGATCTAGATCTTTGAGGAACCGCAGATCCTCAGTCGGAGTGTAAAACCAAGCTAGATCCTTCAGTAGGAGACACCAAAGAGTCAGATGCACTGAAGAAACTTCTGCAAACACACACACATGCAATGAAAAGAGCCGGCCCTGAAACTCATTGGTCACATTACTCAGCATGTGGCCAATTAGGAGAGCTTGAGAGAGGAGGAGAACACCTAGAGTCACTTCTGTGTGTGTGTTTGTGTGTGTTTGATGAAAGGAACAGTACTTTTCTTTCTAACCCATCGTTTTCTTTGACTGTTAAACTTCTATCAATTACTGTTTCCCTTTCAGGGCTAAGTATAGTAAAAGCAGGTTTTGTCCTGTTTTTGTTAGTCAGCGTGATTCATTCTGCATGAGTGCATGTGTTAACGATTACATAATGTGTCTCATTTAAAGGGTCACACTTTTCAGTCGCAACTTTGCTGATGATAGTTCCATGATCACATTTAATTAAGCTTATGTTTTCGTTTGTTTCAGATCTTTCATATAATTGCGTCACGGCGTATCTCAGATTGTTTGGTCCTGTCAGAAATGTTTGATGAGGTATGTTTGAGTTCATATTGAGATCTCTGACTTTGTTGACTTCTTTAAATGAGATTT
>CAIGQZ010000379.1:24346922-24360805 GCA_903798205.1 Danio tinwini
CTCAGAAATAAAGGTGAGCGAGCTGTCACTGGGGTGGTACCTTTTTAAAAGGCACAAATTTGTACCTACAAGGTCCATAATATTACCTCACAGGTACATATTAGTACCTAAAAAGTGCAAAAATGTTCCTCTAAAAATAGTACTAATATAGTACTAATATATACTTTTGAGGTGCCAATATGGACCCTTTAAGTACAAATTTGTACCTTTTGAAAAGGTACCACCCCAGTGACAGTTTGTGTACCTTTATTTCTGAGAGTGCAGACAGGTAAGACTTTTTTTATACATAGCCTCATTTCAGTTGTCAAGTTTTGTAAAAATCTTTGAATTAATCTATTTGAAAAACTTTGGCTGGAATTATGCATTATAGGCTTAAATTATAGAGAGAAATAACAGCATAACCAGTATTGTGCCAAGAAATGCACCCCTGCCGTAAATTGCACACCCTCTGAAATGTGCATATATTAACTTAAATTGATAAAAAAAAAAAACTAAAAAAAACTAAAAACAGAGTTATGACAACTAATGACAGTGACTGAGGGGAGTTTGATGAATGGAACCCCTACCTTACAGAAGATATATATTTAAATAAATAAATAGATTTATATACTAAATACATAATATATATATAATAGATATATATTAAATAAATAATTTAAATACAATACTGATTAGATTAATTCAAGTGAATTGTTTAATGTGTGGTTTAGTTGAAAACTACAACAATTTTATGGCGATCTCGTACTGATTGTTGGACTGTTTTGACGCGAACCCGAGCACGATTACGGGATTTACATATGCCAGATGATCCGCGCTTACAGGGACAAACGTATAGGTGTGAAAACACCTTGTATTTGCACGCAATTGACAAACAGTCGCAGTCAAATTAAACTTTAGTGACAAGAGAGCTCTGGCTCAATCAGACCAGTAACCATCCTGTATATTGTCCCGAGTGTCTCGCACTCTGGCCCCGGGCCAGCAAGCAGTCCTTATTGTTGAGCCTTGAATATACATTTACTTCAGAAGCTAAATGATCTAAGATACTCCTAATTGTTTATGTTATTTTATATATAAAATTTTTTTTTTAAAACAATTCAATGAGGTAAAGAAATTCATAATGAAGATATAATGCATTTTTGCTGTTGCATTCTATCTTGATACATGTTTTAAGAGAATGAAACTTAATACCTTAAGTCTGTTTTGTTTTCATATAAATGTATGGTAATTTAAGACTTTACTTAGTTGTAATAAACAATAGTACAGAATGTTTTTTTTCCAGTGTCATATTTGCAAATGAGAATCATTTATTCATTCATTACTTGTATAGGAAACTTAAACTTAAAATGAGTTTTTCACATAAAAATACTCTAAAATATCATCACAGACAATCAATGTGTTTTGTTTTGTGATTTATGAATAGCTTCCTTGGGCCAGGCAGGCTCATCATTTTTATGTGCTATGGCATTTGAATACAGAATTGCATCACACAGCTGACAGTCTCAGTTCATTGCAATGATAAGAAATCCAAAGCTGTTCATCGTGAGCTAGATAAAAAGTAATGACCAACAGCTAGCTAGATTATGATACTTAGAAATTAAAAGTGCCAGTCACTTATGACTGTTAACATATTTGTTGGATTGTCATTTTTTCAACATTTATTATATGTTAACTAAATGAACTAAAATACCCCTATTTTGTTATTTTAAAGGTTAATTACAGTACATTCATCTAAGTCGAACAAAACAAAAAACTTATTTTACCTTATAAGATACATTATGGGTGACACGGTGGCGCAGTGGGTAGCACTGTCACCTCACAGCAAGAAGGCCGCTAGTTTGAGCCGGTCAGCTGGCATTACTGTGAGGAGTTTGTATGTTCTCATCAAGTTCGCATGGGTTTCCTCCGGGTGCTCCGGTTTCCCCCATAGTCCAAAAACATGTGCTATAGCTGAATTGAAATATACTGAATTGTCTGCAGTGTTTAAGTGTGAATGAGTGTGTATGGATGTTTCCTAGTACGGGTTGCAGCTGGAAGGGCATCCGCTGCGTAATGACATATGCTGGATAAGTTGGTGGTTCATTCCGCTGTGGCAACCCCTGATTAGTAAAGGGAATAAGCCGAAAAGAAAATGAGTGAATGAATGAATGTGTATGGATGTTTTTTATGAATAAGTCATGATTCATAAACAAAAAAAGTTATATACTAAAATGTATTCTAGACGTACAAAACATTTCAAGAGCAACTTATAGCACATATAAGCAATACTCATGTATGCCTGGGGCATTATAAGCATGTATAAACCTACATATAATTAGATATGTCATTTACAGGATGAGTAAAAAGTAACTAAACATTAAAAATTGCACACTGCACTCGCAACATGCTTACGTTCATTATCATGCTCTGGTTTCCCCCACAGTCCAAATGCATGCGCTATAAGGGAATTGGATGAACTAAGTTGGCCATAGTGTATGAGTGTATTGAAGAGTGTATGGGTGTTTCCCAGTACTGGGTTGTGGCTGGAAGGGCATCTGCCATGTAAAACATAAACTGGAATAGTTAGCGGTTAATTCCGGTGTGGCGACCCCAAATAAATAAAGGGTTGAGCTGAAGGAAAATGAATGAATGAATGAGTGCTGCTCTGTGGAAAGTCCTTATATGGAGCTGGTTTGGGTGTGTATTATGCAAATAACTCATTTAGCCGACTGCAAAATCAGAATACACTTAAACGAGTTTAAGAACAAGTGTAGACACTAGGGGTGCAACAGTTCTTGGTAAAAAATCTAATTGTCATGTTGTCCTCCCATGGTTCGGTGCACCCTGTGATCCGTGGTTCAGAATTTGCATTATTAATAATGGTTTGGTGAGAAAAGCAACGGCAACAAAGCAAAAAAGTTCTGCCTTTGTACACTTCCGATAAATGTGAAGGCCTGTCCAATCACCTCTTAGTATGTAAATTTGTTGTTGACATCATGTTTCCTCACATGTCGGTGTGTTGAGTTTCTGAGAGTTTAGCATGGGAATTGACGGAAAAAAAACGCAAATACGCAGATGAGACCAAAACACAGCACATTGGTACAGACACTTGACGTAAATTAACTTCATTTCCTTCGGCTTAGTCCCTTTATTCATCAGGGGTTACCACAGCGGAATGAACCGCCAACTTATCCAGCATATGATTTACACAGTGGATGACCTTCCAGCTGCAACACTACTGGAAAACATCCATACACTCATTCACACACATACACTACGGCCAATTTAGTTTATTGAATTCCCCTATACCACATGTCTTTGGACTGTGGGGGAAACCAGAGCATCCGCAGGAAACCCTCGCCAACATGGGGAGAACATGCAAACTCCACACAGAAATGCCAACTGGCCCAGCCGAGACTCAAACCAGCAATCTTCTTGCTGTGACGTGACAGTGCTACCCACTGAGCCACTGTGGCGCCCTCTATGTAAATTCAGACAGACATAAAAAATAATGAATTTCTTGCAAAGCTGCTTTTCTTAAAAAACCTACACTGTTAACAATTTTCTGTAGAATCTACAGTAACTCACTGGTGGCAGTTTGCCAGTAACTTACTGTAAATCAACTACAGCAAAAATACTGTACATTTGCAGAACCATTTATCTTACTGTATATGTTTTTACAGCATTGTATATATTTACTGTAAAATATACTGTAATTTTGACAATGCAACTTTAAAAAACGGTAACATGCTGTATAACTGTCCTATACTAAAATACAGTTCATATTACAGTTAAATAAACTGGTAACAGTGCAGATGGCCTTGAATGTAAACATGACCCAGTATAAGCTATTTAATGTAATTTAGTAAATTAATACGTGTTATAATACACCTAATATACATGCCTTGGTTTAAATGTTGATTTTTGCAGGCAAAAAAAAATTGCTCATGTTTTTCTATTTAATATGGAATATGAATTGACAGGTGGTTTTTTGTTTGTTTGTTTGTTTGTTTGCTCTTTGAGCTTGTCTGCAGACATTTTTATAAACCTAGCACATACTGTACTGTACCGAAACCGCGACCCTAAAATCTTAATACATATTAGACTGTGAGTAGTTTGAACTGTTACATCCCTAGTACACACGCTGTGAATTAGGCGGCAAGCTTTTGTGAGAAGTTCAAATGAATAAATGTGAAAAACATACACAATTATTAGTGAATGAGAACCAATATCTCCATATATCCATCTGGAGATACTGATCTTTAGTTTTTAACCCTTGTGTACTGTTCCAATTTACTACCCTTTTGTTATGTTGGTGGTTGCTTTTGCCCAATTGACTTTTATTTTGATTGCAAAGCCATGACACCATATAATTATGCACTCTTGATTCTTGATGGTTTTCCCTGTTGGGAAGGTGTAAAATGTGTCATTTTTACCATTTATGATCAGTTGGCAGCATTAACCCTTTAGATAGGCCTGTGAAAGTAAGTTTCTGACTTGTATATGGAGTTCTATGGAGTAAAACAGCAGAGTATAGTGTGTGTGCATAGTTACACTTACTATGTTTACTATGTTCTGAGAGCTGAGATGCTTATTTATATTTTCTCAGACATATCAAGATTCTCAGACATATCAAGATAAGTGCGCAAAGGTCTCTTACACACACACACACACACACACAAATTACTTCTTTCCAACAGGGAAAACCAGCAACAGTCAGGAACGCATGTATATTTGGTGTCATGACTTTGCTATCAAATGTCATTATAATGGAAGTCAATGGGAAAAAATCTGCCACAAAAATAACGAAAGGGTAATAAATTCGTCCACAGTGCATTGTTGAATTTTTGAAAAAAATTTATAAATTAAGACTCAAAATCCCCCATAGTGGATGAAAACATCCCCAACAGCACACAAGAGTTAAACAAACAGCTTTATAACACACTACAAAAAAATTATATCGGAAAACAAAAATAAAAGGCTCTTGTCTACAAAAATGCTGGTGTTAACTCACCTTTGAGTCGTTTAAAACTTCTGGTGTCTTTCAGGAAAGAGTCAATCCTACAAAGGCCTAAGGGAGAGTAAATGATCTTCACCTACAATATATGTTATAAAACAAAATCATTGCATGAATTATATTGTTCAAAAGTTCACGTAATACCGCATGCTTCCTTCTCCAGCATCAATGACCGTCTGCAGTCTTTGATTGCAGCGCAGTGTCTCAATTGTCCTGAGGCGAAGCAGGGCCTCAACATCTTTGAGAACTGTGAGGAGAAATCAGACGTGCAGAGAATACAAGGCACAAAGAGAACTTACACCACTCAGAGGTTTCTTTGGTCAACCACTGTAATTTATAAGCATTAATGTTCATTCTAGGAACTGTTCATGGATATCTGTTCATCAGCTGTGGGGAATCAAATCAGAAACAACCATGTCTGGTAGTAGTAATAAAAAAAGAGAGAGGGATGTTGGTGTTTGTGTTTCATTTTGACAGTTCTTGGCTATCAAGCCGTTTTTGTAGAGAACTGTTTACATCCATGTATTTATAAGGCTGAATTGTATTGTTAATTAATAAACTTATACATTTAATTAACAGTTATCTTGGAAACACAATTCTTAATACATTTCACTGTGAAAAATAATGGTAAAACATGCAGAGATATTGTAGTAATTATAGTGAAAGAGCACAAAATTTGTACTTTTTAAATACAAAAAATTTATACTATGATCAATTTACACTGAGATAATGATGATGATGATGATGATGATAATATGATAATAATGACCACTACAACTACAACTAAATGTAATTTTAGACAAGACTTATATTTTTCAAAAAAATTTTCATTATTCAGTTTGAAATATTTTGGTAATAAAAGTGATGGTAATAACAATAATAATAACAACAACAACAACAACAACAATAATAATAATTCATAATAATAATAACAAAAATAATAACAGTAATGATAACAAAAACAACAATAAAAACTAATAATAGTAATAATAATAATAATAATTATTATTATTATTTGCCTATTATAACTAAAGTAAATAAAAAATAGAATTATGTTTTTTAAAATTTGGGTAATAAATTTGATAAAAATAGTTCATTATTATTATTCATTCATTCATTAATTCTCTTTTCAGCTTAGTCCCTTTATTAATCTGTGGTCGCCACAGCAGAATGAACCGCCAAGTTATCCAGCATATGTTTTATGCAGTGAATGCTCTTCCAGCCGCAACCCACGCGAACACTGGGAGAAGATGCAAATTCCACACAGAAATGCAAACTGACCCAGCCGAGGCTCGAACCAGTGACCTTCTTGCTGTGAGGTGAACGTGCTTACCCACATTCAGTTTTAAATATTTTGGTAACAAAGATGATAATAATGACATTTTTCAACATTATTCAGGATTTAATATTTGAGTAATAAATTTGATGATAACATTTGTTCATTCATTTTCTTTTCTGCTTAGTCCCTTTATTAATCTGGGGTCGCCACAGCAGAATGAACCGCCAACTTATCCAGCATATGTTTTACGCAGCGGATGCCCTTTCAGCTGTAACCTATCACTGGGAAACACCCATACACTTTCATTCACACACATACACTACATACAATTTTAGCTTACCCAATTCACCTGTACCGCATGTCTTTGGACTAGTGGGGGAACCCGGACCACCCAGAGGAAACCCACAAGAACGCAGGGAGAACATGCAAACTCCACACAGAAATGCCAACTGACCTAGCCGAGTCTCGAACCAGAGACCTTCTTGCTGTGAGGCGACATTGATAATAACAGTAATTTATTTTTATTATTATTGTTGTTGTTATTATATTATGATAACTAAAGAAAATGAAAACTAGACTATTGTTATTATAACTAAATATCACACCAAGACGTTGCTGTTCATTATTCTTTTTAAGTATGTTTCACACTCAAACCTTCATTAAATATGAGTGAGATTCTTTGAATACCAGCAGATGGCGCACTGTAGCCACAAACAAAATCTAACCTGTTGCAATCTGTCCTGGAAGAAGTTTGGTTAAAGAACTCTCTCTTCACTGTCAATTATTACCTCCACACAACAAATGTTTCACAGAAGCTCTAAAGCACATATTGCATAATTTATCAGAGTCAAATGTGTGAATTCAGACACACACCTATTAAAGAGTGTCAGAATAGAGATGATGTGAGCAAGGATCTCTATGCTTTGTGTCTAAATACTGAAAAATGTTGGTATGCAGTAACATTTAGTACACACAGGTTTAAAACATTTAAATGATACTCATAATGATTAAATCAGAAACTATGTGAAGATTTTTAAGTGTATATAACCTAAAAACTATAGTTATTATAATCAGTAATTCACAAATCAAATCGCTCCTATGGAAAAATTCAGTATTAATGTGCTTCAATGGCCAAAAAAACTAAATTAGGGCTAGTTTTGATTTATTGCTTGTTGACATTGTTTGGCAAGATAACTCAGAAACTCCACATTTTTCTTGCATTCACTCCTATTTGGAAAATTCTGTAGCTAGAGGTGTAAAGCTGCTAATTACGGTTGTGAAACTCCTGTCCATGTACCAGTTTGTGTTTGCCTTTAGATATCAGATGGCTTATCAAACCCATTTCCTCATCACATTCCTCATCAAAATTCACAGGCCTCTGAAAGTATGTGTGCACATGTGTGTCCCCACAAGTGTAGCAATACCAGTACATTTTGAACTGTTTTGGATCCCATGAAGAAATTGGCTCACAAATAAGACAGAATGAAGTATTTTTTAAATGTAAAAATGCAGATTGTTTCCTGTGAGGATTGGATTTAGGGGTAGGGGGATAGAATACAGTCTGTACAGTAAAAAAAATGATTACGTTTGTGGGAGGCTCGGATAAAGATAGCAAGTGTGTGTGTGTGTGTGTGTGTGTGTGTGTTTGTATTATACATGGAGGAAAAATGATTGCTTAAGAGGCTTGTTCAAACTATAAATTATACATATGAATATATGTATATAATGATTGCTATATTGGTGTCCACATTAACAGATACTAGTAAAGATGTAACATGGGTTTGAGAAGTGGGTGGACACAAAATGGGGGAATTATTTTATTTAAATGCCATTTTTTGAATTTACATATGTATATATTAAGTAGGGGCAGCATGGTGGCGCAGTGAGTAGCACAATCGCCTCACAGCAAGAAGGTCACTGGTTCAAGCACCGGCTGGGTCAATTGGCGTTTTTGTGTGGAGTTTGCATGTTCTCACCGTGTTTAAGTGGGTTTCCTCAGGGTGCTCCGGTTTACCCCACAGTCCAAGGACATGAGCTATAGATGAATTGGGTGAGCTAAATTGTCCATATATGTGTGTGAATAAGTGTGTATGGATGTTTCCCAGTGATGGGTTGCAGCTGGAAGGGCATCTGCTGCGTAAAACATATGCTGGATAAGTTGGCGATTCATTCCGCTGTGGCGACCCCAGATTAATAAAGGGACTAAGCCGAAAAGAAAATTAATGAATGTTTATTTTAAGTAGTAGAATGATGCAAAATAAACTAATTAATTCAAACTCATCTAAAATGTAAATAATTAATATAATAATAAAAAAATGACCTATGTGTACTGAATCACTATTTTGTAATGTTGAAATTGCACATAGACAGCAGCAAAAATAATATGTAGGCAAATTATAAAAATGTTTTCTTATGTTTAAAATGTTTATTATATTAATTTTCTTTAATGCATTTTCATTCATTCAATCGTTTTCTTTTCGCCTTAGTTTTTTACCTTTAAAAATACATGAAAAATATTTTAGGATAATGTTATCTGAGAACTTCCTGACCCCAGAGCTATACATGCCATTTATATATATATATATATATATATATATATATATATATATATACAGATTATTGAAAGTGTAAAGCAATGTGTTTGCTACTTTTGTACTATTTGTCTTAAGTAAAATTACTGTCCATTGAGACTGTAATCCCTTTTTCCTTTTTTTTCTCGATGCGTTCAAAATAATGGACACATTCTCTCATTGACTGCATGATTCATTGTTACATTGTGTGTAATTTATTTTTTTAAAGCTAATTAATTCAACTAAAAAAGTAACTCGCATTACATTTTCAAAAAAGTAACTCAAATATTATACAATTTTTTTCAAAAGTAATGTGTTAGACAAGTAATGTTATTATGTAACACGTGTTACTTGTAATGCCTTACCTCCTAACACTGGCGATAGGAGAAATTTAAATAGCCACAAAAGAGACATCTGTTGACACTCAGAATGAATTCAAATGTATAGCTCACCAAAAAAATTAAAACATCATTTGCTCATCCTGCACTTGTTCTAAACCTGTTTGAGTTTTTCTTTTGTTAAACAGAAAGGAAGATATTTTGAAGAATGTTGGAAACTGGTAGCAATTGACTTCCATAGTATTTCCCCCCCTATATGGATTTCAATGACTAGCGGTTTTCAACAAACTCAAAACTGTCCTTTTTATTACTAACATTTGGCTAAAAAATGTAGATAATTTTGAAATAATTTTGACTATTATATTTTAATTCCTGAAATCTCTGATTGAATGGTTTAATTGCAGACTTTGGTATTTGAGCAAATCTGACACAAGTTTGGTATATTTTTTGTGAAGTCTGTTAAAGGTAGAAGTGAAAGTCTCTATTTGCTCTTCATTTAATTGGTTTGTCTTTGATAAACATTTGAGAAATTAATTTGAGATAATTATTTGTGTTTGTTTCCTTCCCATGGACAAGCAGTGTCTAAAATGGAATATTGTTTTTGTTTGTGCTGTATGTGAAATTGCAAATACTGTACTGTTAAGTGATAACACTGTAGATGAGTATTTAAAAAATATTTAAGTATAATTTGACAGCGCGGCACAGTGGCGCAATGATTAGCACTGTTGCCTCACAGCAAGAAGATCGCTGGTTGTCCAGATGGCATTTCTGTGTGGAGTTGGCATGTTCTCCCTTTGTTGGCGTGGGTTTCCTCCGGGTGCTCCGGTTTTCCTCACAGTCCAAAGACATGCGCTGTGGTGAATTGCATAAACAAAAATTGCCCATAGTGTGAGTGTGTGTGTGAATGTGAGAGGGTGTTTCCCAGTAATGGGTTGTGGCTGGAAGGGAATGCGCTGTGTAAAACATACAGTATGCCAGAATAGTTGGCGGTTCATTCTGCTGTGGCGACCCCTGATAAATAAGGGAATAAGCTAAAGGAAAATAAATGAATGAATATAATTTGCCAGCTTTCTGAGGTTCAGACATGCTTGTCAAGAACAATTACACATTCCTGAATCCAGTGAAAACAACAAAAAAAATGTAATCCACTGACTTGTCCAAACACACATACAGAGGCTGGTTTTGTTTTAGCTCCTTTCTACTGTTACTGTGAAATCAGGTCACAACACAGAAGAAACACTGTCCGACCGAAAGCGAGAAACACTGAGATGAAGGAAAAGAGAATGTGAGAGAATCAAGGAATGGAAAAGTAGAGGAAAACGACAGATGGTCAATGAGCCAGAGAGAGGATGGAAAGCGAGATCAGAAATGAGAACTGGAATGCAAACCAACAGAAAATGAGCAAAATAAGTGATTTTTGAGAAAATGTGAGCATTGGTTTCCTATAAGGGGTCAAAGAAAAGACATCCAGTTTACAAAAGATATTAACTCTTTCCCCATTATTGATTATATATCTCATCAATTAAAGGTCCTATGAAACTAAAATAAAGTTTTTTTAGATGTTAGTATCAGTATTGCAAATATTTTAAGATATCTATAAGTTAGTGGGCTCCAAAACAGTGACAAAATTCATGTTTTGAAGATATAAAACTGATATAAACATGTAAAGCTTGAAGTTGGTTTATTCCATCTAAATGGATCAAGTGTTTTATTCACGTCACCTCATACTTCAGTTTGTCATCAAATCTTCTGACCAATGAAATGCTTTCTAGTATATGAGATGCCCCGTCCCTTCAAGACACTTCACGTTTGCTTTTCATTTGATGCGCTTGAGCTTAACAACAGCAGAGCTGTGAGAAAACAAAATGCTATTGGCTGTTTTTAAAAAGGGGAGGAGCTATACTATGTCCTGCCCTCTCTTCATGGTTCGTTTGAGATTACGTCAGACTTATAAAAATGCACATTTCAAAGCACTTTACGGGACCTAAGAGAGAATGCTTCCTTGCCTTTGATGAGTGTTTATGGCAATTTGTGTTTTAGGTGAATTATGGTAAGGGAAGCCCTAGTGTAGGTATTAAATGAGTTACTGGACTTCTAAAACTCTTAAGTATATGAAATACAAAGTCACATGTAAAAATGAAGAGCTATACAACTTTCCTTTTAGCAAAAAAAAAAAAAAAACCCTGATCCATTGTGCCATTTCAGCCACTAATTTCAGAAACAAATTTGGTAAATCCTGTAATCACTGGCATCCCTGTGATTCCAAGCTAAATTCTGTGTCTTTGATCATTGTTTGGACATATTCACAGACAGCAGCTTAATGTTTGTTGCGAAAAAATATATTTTCTGTTATTTTAGTCAAAAATGTTGTATTGTTAATGAAAACTATAGCTTCATTCAGGTGGAGATAAACATGAAGATAGAATAAAGAAGTTTTTTTTTGTTTATAAACAAAGGCTTGTCTTTTTAATTTAATAGAGCATATGTTCATACAGTATATTCTTAGTGGAAAATATTTTGAGGGCCATCAAATGTAGGTGAAAATCATAAAAAAAATGGCGGTGACTGGTAACAAAATAAAAATAAATAAATAAATAAAAATGCTGGATGGGAAAGAGTTTAATGCAAGCAAAATCTATTTCAAATAACTAAATTTAACTTTAACTATAATTTAACTTTAAATTTAGGCTTAAAATTGTACTTTAAAATAAAAGAATGAGTAATCAAACTACATTTTGTTATATGTTGTATGAATAAAATCTAGCTGAGAAATGGGCTGTGGTTTGAAGAATAGTGATAAAGTATGAGTCATTTAAAATTTACGCATTTATTAATTTTCCTTCAGATAAGTCACTTATTTTTAAGGGGTTGCCACAGCAGGATTAACCACCAACTATTCCAGCCTATATCTTACATACTGGGAAACACCCTCTCGCATTCACACATGAACTTATACACTACAACCAAATTTGTTTACCCAGTTCACTTATAGCACATGTCTTTGGATTGTGGGGGACACCGGAGCACTTGGAGGAAATGCGAACGCTGGAAGAATATGCAAACTCCACACTGAAATGCAACTGGCCCAGCCAGAACTCAAACCATTGTTCTTGCTGTGAGGTGACAGTGCTAGCCACTGAGCCACCGTGTCACCCTGTCATTTAAAATGTAATTTAAATAGTATTTTAGGGTCAAATTGTGATGTTTTTTAAAAAAAGTATATAAACTCCTTTTCATCTTTGACCCAAAGTGTTGCTATGTGTTGGCTAGGTGCTTTGTAAGGTTGATTTTTGAAGTCTAAACCAGCTCACTGAGAAATCATTCTCAAGTTCCTCCTTTAATACAAATTTATGGTATTTCTTTAACATGTCGTCAAATGATTCTTGTTTTAAATGTTTCTGACAAGATCTTTTTGGTATATAATCTCCTTTTCATCTTTGACCAAGAGTATTGCAACTGTATGTGGTTGCTAGGTGTTTTGTAAGGTTGCTTTTTTAAGAGAAAACCAGCTCACTGATAAATCAGTCTCAAGTTCCTCCTTTAATGCAAATTTATGGTATTTATTTAACAAGTTGTCAAATGATTCTTGTTCTAAATGTTTCTGACAAGATCTTTCTGGTTTACAAGCGCTTTTTCATCTTTGACCCAAGGTGTTGCTACTGTATGTGCTTGCTAGGTGCTTTGTAAGGTTGCTTTTTGATGTCAAAACCAGCTCACTGATAAATCTGTCTCTAGTTCCTCCTTTAATGCAAATTTATGGTACTTTTTACTCTCTTTATTATCCGCCTCAGCTAGATGACGATAACAGACTTCACCTCTACAAGTAATAGCACACCTTACTTAACAGCTGCTTGCAAAACCCTTAAATCTAAGCAGTACTTAACCTGTTTTTTTCTATATCAGACCTGTAAGTTATTCAATTGCAAATGAAGGTGGAATATAAAATAAATAAATAAATAAATAAATAAATAAATAAATATATATATATATATGGATATATATACACCTTGATTCATTTTGTGTTCTGCATGTATTTCTTTATTATAATTTTAACTCAAAAGTACTGCAAATATTAAGCTTTATGTTTGTGTCATGTAAATGCAGTTGATACTTTAGCATGCTGGAAAAGTAGCTGCACTGTGCTGCTATGCATGGGGTGCTGCTCCTAATGGCGTTTACGTTTCGCTTAAGTTTTTATCTCGTTTACGAGTAAAAAAATTAAATGAATGCCCAGGTCTATAACTGACTATATATCAGTTAAAATACATGATCAGTGCTGTAAAAAGAACATTATCGGTGGCTGAAAGTACTTTCCTGTATATAGCTTGCGCTGCTAAGTAACCAATAAGATGGGCGCTGTGGAGAGTGTGCCTCTCTGAGTAGGCTTTACAAAACAAATAGCATTTTAAAGACATGGCAAAACATTGCACCTCATCCACAGTGCAACAGGCTTTACACTTTACAGTGTTCAAATGTCAGATGGTCCTCTTTGCAGCATGACAAACAAACATATTAAAACTGTAAAGCAAAAAGTACTGCAATAACAATAAACAGAGTTGTCATCCCATCAGCGAGTTCACAGAGTTTGCACTCCTGTGACAATAATAAAAGCTTGATGAGCTCTGCAGTTGACTTCTTACTAACATGAGTTAATAACTGGATAAAAAAAAAAAATTATATATATATATATATATATATATATA